>JAEAOA010000584.1:605000-745000 GCA_016746295.1 Potamilus streckersoni
ATTTGTAATCGGTTTAAATGACAAGCAAGGAAATAGTGCACCAAACAGGAAATTAACAGCAATTAAGAAATACTTCATAATCTGGCAATAAAGACCAATCAGCATAGGAAAGATACTGACGTCAGAAATAATTTTCAGCAATATGCAATATACAAATTACAAACTCTTTACCAGAAACTGGATGCTTTTATAAAGCTGGTTTCGAGAAAATTCCGTATAGTGACAATATACATGTGTAATTCTTATTTTATCTGTCTTATACCTTAAGTTTTATACCCGAAGCGTGACGTTTCACATGAATGTCTCACTTCATATTTGTCGAGATTAGAAATAACCCTAAAAGACAGAAAAGGATATAAATGTTCTTTAATGTTAACCAATAGCTCTTACAGGGTCGGCGCTAGAGTTTGAGGCACCCGTTTTCAATATTGTTCGGCGGCGTACGTTGCTTAAAGAACAATTGTTAGGTCAGTCAGTCTAAGTTTTGTGAAGAGTTGCCCCAGTCAAGGTGAAAGTCTGCAAAAGGAGACACCCCCAATGCCTTGACTTACCCCTTGCGCAATCACTGTCCTCATCCTAGCAACTGACACAAGGGGAAATAAGGGTGCAAATATAACGTCCCCAAGGACTGATGACAAATGCCAATGCAAATAATCTCAAAGGAGGTTACACTATAAACAACTCGGATATTTTTATATAGAAGAGATGATAAAAGTTTAACTTGTTTAACAATTATTTAATCATTATCTGTGACAACACTGAAATATAAATTGCACGTTTGGTTGCATTTGCTACTGTTTGGTTTACTTTTGGAGTTCAATTATCTGACAAAAAGTGGTCTACGTGTATTAAAAATTTAAAATTTGAATGTAAAATTTTTTACGTACTAAAAATGTCGCTATTGATGGCCAAAATCTTCACAAATGTTGATTTGATATTCACAAAATTTAAATGTTGTCCTTTTAATCTGTCAATAAATGATCTGATGAAAGCTTTTGTGAACTTACATTTAAATAAAGAATATTTTGATATACATGGGCCAATCAAAAAGTGTGCCATAAACCTATAAGAAGGTTACTTGCAATTGTCAACAAGGATTTAAACTTGTGGAATGAAAATGTTATAATTAAGACGCTTTTAGAGTTAATGTGCTTCACAATTAACAAGGTCAGTAGTCGCAATTCTTTGCGTCATTTTGAATGAACAAATTAAATTCTTTTCCATAGAAACTACTCAGGAAATCTCAGTTTATATATTTTGTCAACAAAGACTTAGCATTACTCCAGTCTGTGTGCTAGTGCCCGAAACAAACTTGCTGCTGTCCGATAAAACTTTAAGAACAGAATCACCCGCATTTTTCATAGTAACATTTTAGCAATACTCCAAGGGTGAAAAAACCCATCAGCAATACTGATCTCCGGTTTTGCATGCATCCTAATGAGATTGCAAATGAATTGAAAGGTATGCAACCATATGACGAATGAATGTCTTGTAAGACAGAAATCTTGTTTATATCTAATGCTTCCAACCTTTGACAAGAACACCAATATTGTTTGGCCATTGCATTTATCAAAATGCACAACAATAATGCATTTATATATTTTACTTTCAGGTATAAGATAACAAGCTGTGCATACATATATGAAGGTTAATTATCGAAATTATGTATTCACCATCGGGTTTCCCCTTTGTGCTATATTCACCACAGGAGTTTCCCGTTTATTCTATATTCACCACTGATCTTCCCTTTTATGCTATATTCACCACTGGTTTTCCCCTTTATGTTATATTCACCCTAGAGTTTCCCCATATGCTATATTCACCACGGAGTTTCCTTATTTATTATATACAGCATGGGGTTTCACCATTATATATGTTGTCGGTATTATTTATCTTATATGTTCTTTATATATTTATTTGATTTTTCTACATTTTCTTTAATAAAAATCAAGCGTATCACCAACTAGTTCAGATTAAATTTCTGAAAATAGCTGCCTTAGAATGAATTAGCCTAAAATGTAAGTGTTCGATACTTTTTCGAAAGCAATCGAGTCACACCTGTTTGTTTTATCATCCTATACAAACGCAAGAAGTTTAACACCATAAATATTTAATGCAAGATACGTTCTTCACTGGTTAACAGATCTCCAGGAATAATCGCAGAGAAATAGTATTTTAGGAGCTAGAACAGCATGAAACGACAGCTGATTGTCCCAATGAGTGATGCCGTTGAAATAGACCCGTAGGACCATTCCAATATCGTCATTATAAAAGAATGTCGTTATACTCCCACCCGTTCCAAAAACGGACTTAAATTAGCACTTAACCATATTGAAAACATTTGCTAAATGGGTTATACTGTACAATTTCAATTATGGAAAGCTTGTGAAGCGATAACATATTACGAAAAAACTGCACTTAAACAAAGTAGCCAAGAATCAAACATGTTTATTTTTTATATAACCATTCAGCAGTAGTAGAAGCACGTCTTTGTAGTAAACATTTCTATTCACTCCCCTCATTAGTAGTGCGTAACTCACTAGACCCACCTTGATGTTCTCATCCAGTGATAGGTGTTATCTGACTTTGCTGCACTATGTTTTGATATGTACCTGAAAAATAGGTTAGAACTTAAATTTGTCAGCTATAAGCAACATCTGGAGCCAGCGCAGGGTGCATTCGGTCATAAGTGTACTGTTTTATTATGCTAATGAACCATACAATGCGGGTCACTTTGCATACAGCAATAATGACTGCACACCATTCAAATTAGAAATATATCTTCCATTTTCAGATTCATACTTGTAGAGAAAATCGAACTACAGATTGAATTCGAGAAATCGAATTGCCGTTGGCTCAAATTTTGTTTCCAGTTTTTCCCATTGTTAAAATTTCCAAGACCGCATGCATGGTGTTGACTGAATGATTTGTGTTTAATGGCACATCAGCACATAAAAATTGTAACGGTAAGGTAACTGGAGCAAAAGGTCTTGGTCAGATATATACATCGATGTCCGAACCGACTGGTTTGGTCTGGATTCGAAACCGCACCACCACGATTGCTTACTATCTAGACGAGGTTCTACGTGGAAACCGCATTTCATTCAATTGGGGTATATATTCGAGTGATATACGGGTTGTAAAGGATTTTATGCAATTTCCCATATTTTGAACAAATAAACTCTGTGTGTGTGTGTGTGTGTGTGTAGCAAGAGAGAAGGAGAGAAGGAAATTAGAAATAGACGAATGCTGTCACATTATTATTTATTTATTGTCTCAGTAAATATAGAATACAGTCTGAGTACATTACATAAACAATTTGCAAAAAAATTAAATTTTCCTTAAACAAAATCTAAACCTTAAGAAAAAATACTAGTACGTGAAAAATGGAACAACCGGGCATGGAATCCATGTACTCGTGCTAATCTCTTCATCACGATTAAATAACAGTAAACCTCTAAAATCGTTAATGTACAGCACCTACTACACGAACTACATCAATTAAAGTGTATTGTACAGCACCTACTACACGAACTACATCAATTAAAGTGTATTGTACAGCACCTACTGCACGAACTACATCAATTAAAGTGTATTGTACAGCACCTACTACATGAACTACATCAATTAAAGTGTATTGTACAGCACTTACTACACGAACTACATCAATTGAAGTGTATTGTACAGCACTTACTACACGAACTACGTAAATTGAAGTGTATTGTACAGCACTTACTACACGAACTACATCAATTAAAGTGTATTGTACAGCACCTACTACACGAACTACATCAATTAAAGTGTATTGTACAGCACTTACTACACGAACTACATCAATTGAAGTGTAATGTACAACACCTTCTACACTACTACATTAATTAAAGTGTAATGTAGTCAACTAATATCATTTACTTGGCAAGTGCCAGCTCAAACAGCACCTACTACACTACTACACCAATTAAAGTGTAATGTAGTCAACTGGTATCATTTACTTGGCCAGTTCCAGCTCAAATGTTTGTCATGATTATCTCGAAGAGAAGATGGTTACCTAATATCCTCACTTGAATCCGTCCGTCCGTCACACTTAACCTTCTGCTCTATATCTTTAAAGTTGTATGGGATTAAGCGACGAAACCTTGTATACTTATCCATGATCGCTAGAAGGTGTGTCGCCTGATAAACTCGCGGTCATATCTTGAAGGTTAAGGGCACAATTAAATATTGTATATTTTCATACCATTTTTCCTTCTGCTCGGCTTCTTTAAAGTAGTTTGTGATCTGCAAACTTGCATGCTTGTACGTCATCATTAGAGGTTTTATTTTATCCGATTAGGTGTCCTGTTTTCAAGGTGGACGTCCTGGTTCAACATTTTACATTTTCATCACACTTTCCCTTCGAATTATCATTTTTATTAAAGCACTTTAAGATGAAAGAATGAATCGTAGCATGATTATACAATATCAAAAGAAGATTAATAATGGCGTACGACATTGCGGATGCTATCTTTAAGGTCAAGGTAAAGGCTCAATATTTTACCTTTTCATCTCATTGTTCTCTTCCAGTTTATAACATTAAAGCCGTTTGAGATCAAGGGTTAAAACTGAGCATATGCATACGTTAAATTTAAAATTTCATGGTGAGTTGGTAGTCGCAATGGAGGTAAATCTCAAAGATAAAAGTCATGGTTTTATCTGTTGATTTTCTTTGTTAAATATCCCTTACCAATCTGTAATATCAGAGTCATTAGAGATGACGTAATGAAACTTGATATTACTGTGTATCCTGACTAAATGGTATATTGCGTGCAGTCAGTAACAATTGGGAACCAAATTCAAAATTAAGGTCATATCTCAATATTTTTTATTTCAGTCACAATTACCTTTCAGTTTTCTATTTTAACAGCTGTTTAAAATAACTGATGAAACTTGGAATATACAATTATTATCACTAGAAAATGTATGGCATTTTACGTTTGATGTTATCTTTAAGGTCAAAGTGATATTTCAATATATTCTGGTTAATTTTCTTTCTGTTTTATATCACAAACGCTGTTTTAGGTACAGGATAAACTATGGTACCCTAACATTTCAAAGTTTAATTGTGACTCCTGCATAACTATCAGGTCAAGGTCAATGATAAATATTTTACTCTTTGTGCACCTTAACTCTAATTCCCACAGAGATAGGGTGAGGAAGCTTGATTGCTGTCCATGTCTGCTCAGTTACGTTATATCTCTGTCTTAAATGTCAGAGATTTTATTACTGTGAACTTTGGTGACGTCACAATGGTAGATGGGGGACAACAATTCGCGGACCTTGCTTGGTAAATTCAGAACCGACGACAAGACATGTGCAACAAGAAAACACAAACGTTAATAAATGATGTCTGTACTGGCTGCAAGTGAATGCTTTGTTCTTAATTATCCAGAACGCTGAAATAAGCGAAAAAAAAGCTCTTAGAATTCCTGAATTGCTTTTATGGTAATGATGTCCAAATGACATTCTAGCACGAGAATAATACTAATGGTGTGACATTCCTTGGCTGTCGATGTCCGTGGTATTGCAATTCAAACACAGTAGCAACCATGAATGTTCATTAATGCATCAACACACACAAGCTTCATTGAACTTGTCAGCTTGCCATTCTGTTTCATGTCATACCTATGTGGGTCTCTGATGGCAAGTTTCTGATAGACCTTTGGTGAAGTTATAACTGTCCTTTAGCTAATCGATGTCAAAGCCTCTGCGGAGGTTGTTATCATTTTTGTTTTAGAGAATATGACAGCGATACTGAAAATACAATCTGTGAATATATCCAGTAGGCAAAGAAAACCAAACCACAGCCACAAGCCGTCTTTGCCCCTGTTGTATGAAGGAAAAGGAGCCGTGACTCATCGACAATAGTAGGATAGTCTAGGAGTTAAGGTAACAAATATTACTTTTTCCTGCCATGCCTAAAATTTTATGTACTTTGTCGAACTATTTCCAACCTCACTGTCAATGAAAGCAGAAAGATAATTGTGTTGCATAGTCGCAGAATATAGAGCCCTTGTTTCTCTTCCCGCTGCTCTTCGCATTTATCAGTATCACTAGCCTTAGATTTCCTTTGTGACTGGGGATTTTCTTGACACATATACCTTGCATGAAACTTAAGGGAACCCCATAGTCCTTACATTTTGATGTTACACATATGGAAGATGTTCTGTGAGTCAATATGTTTCCATTTCCATGGAAACATTGTTAGACTTGTGACCCTAAGGATGCGGGGAATTCGGTTTCGATTGCGAAATTTGGATCAGTCTAGGTCGGCTACCATAGCGTGCCCCTGTGCAGAGCACCTCACTCCAATTAACTCGGCACTAAATAGCCTTACGTGTGGCGTAAAAGCCAAGACAACCGAAGCCTTATGTTCTATGCAAGATAGAAGAAAGCATCAAAATATTCAGCTTCAAGGTATGAACAAAATACTGACTTCCAAGTTTTCCTTTGAAGTAAAAATTATACGGGCATTAAATTTTTGTCATCTGAACTAGACCTTCATGGTCAAAGGTACGGAGTTGAACTCATTCTTTCTCAACGCAAAATGCAATTTCCTACTTCCAATCGTTTGAGATGCATGCGGACTTGTATTAACTTTTTTAGCTGAAAACATCCGTGTTACATTATGTATAATATAAATTATGTGTAACTCTGATCTGAGATCTAAATGTAATATATACAAAAAAACTATTTTTTTTCGAACGTTTTCTTTCAGACATTCATTTTGCTCTACAGACAAAGAAAGAGCTGACATTAAAACTTGTGATTTACTGCTGAAATAAAACACGAGATATATTAATCCCAAACATATTCCATTTCAAAGGGCTGGACCGTCCAATCGAAATACCGTCACCTTTTAAGGAGTACCTTACTTATACGTATAGCTCGTCAATGTCACGCATGCCCTGTCATGACACATTATTTTCAAAGCTGGAGATTTTCTTTGTATTGAATAATGAATGTGCTAAATCAGACTGTCTGCAAGGACCAGACGAAAAACTAATTCACTGAATACCACAGTTTGCGACACAAACTGGAACGCTCGTGTAGAGCTGCTCCAAAACATAACAAACGACAGGTCAACACATTTTACACATTATTGTATGAAATGCAATAAGACCGGCAAAGAGTTAGCTTCTGTTAAACAAATTTTCAGAATATTTGATAAATGAGTTTTGTATGTTTTCACAGAAATTGATTACAGTCATCTCCATGGAAACGCTATGTTATATACAATCATGATTCATAATTTTTGTTTGATAGGTTTATCAGTAAAAAATGGATGTTTTATATTTGGCCACAAGAGTAGATATCTGTAAGAACTTTTGCACGAGTATTCTGAATTAATTATTTAATACCGTCTTAAGCCTGTATGAATAACCTAAATTAATGATTTTATGTACAGTTTTAAGCCTGTACGAGTAAGCTGGTTTAATGATTTTAAATACAGTCTTAACACTGTATGAGTAAGCTGGATTAATGATTTTATATAGACTTATTCTTGTATGAGTAAGCTGGATTAATGATTTTATATACCTTATTAAGCCTGTACGAGTAAGAATGATTAATGATTTTATATATGGTCTTAAGCCTGTACGAGTAAGCTGGATAAGTGCATTTTATGACTGTCTTAATTCTATAAGAGCAAGCTGGATTAATGCATATTTTCGATGCAAGTTTGGAAATGAAATGTGAGTTTCTGATCCATTCTTCATTTTCTGCCGGGCTGTTTGATCCACATCCAGTATGTTTCTGCGCATAGTGGGCGAAAATGTAAAATGCTGGAATGGGGTAGAGAACATTCATTCTTGGATAATATTTGCAAAACAAACACATATTTATAAATTGCTACCGACAGGTGATAACAATAAAAATAGAAAACCATATCTATAACTGACAGGAATAAAAGCATTCTACAGTTTCTGTTTTTGTGATAATTATTTTTAACATTTTAGAGCCAGAAAAAAAATGAAGGATGAAACAAACTACGAGAAGATAAAAAGATATAAAAGAATATCTAAATATAGAGGGTTAACAATACACATTTTTTGGAGAGGAAAAACGGTCGGTCATTCAAAACTAAATATAATGAAAAGACGGAACATAAAAAGCGTAGCTAATTGCAGAACTCGATACGATTATTTTATATATTAAAAAATTCTTGTCAAAATGTATGTTTTCAGAATCAGGTAAATCAGCCAATTGCGCCAATCAGTCAATTTCGCCAATTTCCGCTGCATATATTTTTTTTTAGTTCAGAAGCTGTCATTACATTTCTAAAGCAACATGTAATTATATTCGACAATGTTCAAATGACATTGTTACTTAATTTTATCGTACTTAAAAAAAGTCTGTAATATTATATTCATTTGAATGCCTAAGAAAAACCTGATCAAGGCTTCCTGTACTAATTGTCACATTTTACACCTAATTAGGCCCAAAGTATTGCATTATATATATATATATATATATATATATATATATATATATATATATATATATATATATATATATATCTCGAATAATGCATACTAATTTATATAGTATTAGCAAATAATCCAAGGCACTAACTTTCCAGCAGCGAGAATTGTGCCGGTTTTGCAACCTAAAGAATGAGTGTTCGATTCTTACAAACGGATTAGCCTGGGTTGTCCTGCTGTGATGTATCATTGGGCAAGAATTTTACTCCAATTGCCAGGGAACTAAATAACCTATTGTGTTGTTTTACCTAACCTAACCGACCGAACCAACTAAAACATTCCTTCCCCTTCGCGCTACACATACATAAAACAAATATATATTTGAATAGAGCTGCATTGGAAATATAAGACTGAGAGCTAATGAATAAATTTTTATAAAGCTGCTTTCGAGAAAGTATCATTATACAAAATAAATAATGCTATTAAAATGTATTAAGACGTTGTGGCATAGGGATGATGCACGCGTAACTCATCAATATTGTTTGCCTAATTTATCAAGGACATTTTTGTGCCAACTTCCATTGCGCAAGAATGTTTGATTGCTGCATTGCAACATTATTTTTTACTAACCAGGTGAATCGTTATTTGCGCATCGTCATTATTTTTATCGTCAGTATTTTAAGCAGTAAGAGAAAACACGAAGGAGGTTATTATTTAGAGTACGCATGATAGTAAGCGATGCATCAGTCGTATGGATGGAAGCCAGCCCTATTTACACTCTGGCAAATCCCCAGAGCCTCTACTACTACCAAATAAATAATACGTGCAGCAACTTAGACCAAGTCTAGCTGCTGCATTAATGTTATTGGTGTGTGCAAGACATACGGTGTTTAAGTGCAGTACTCTACAATTAATGCACATTGCTGCAAAAGTCTCCTCCCTGCAGAAAGGGTACAATGGCAAGGCCTGTGCACGATATGTACACATTACAGCTCACGCATTTGCCAAAAAGGCGCATTACAGTTTTGAATCTTGATGAAATTTACCACATACTATTCCATTCATTGATTAAGTTGACCATGTACTATTCCTATAATAAATTATTAATTAAGTTTACCATATAATATTCCTTTAATGCTCGCATTGATCGTGATAGGTTCATTATATCAATGTACAGGGAAGAATGAAATCTATATTTTGTGTGCTTATTTGAGCTCATAGCTAAATACGTTTTTGCTCTCGAGTAAGAAAAATAATCTACCTTTGTGGGGTTCTTTTTTTAATCTTATGATAGCATAGTCCGAATTGTGCTTAGTTTGACAATGATCTCTTGCGTATTCATCGGTCAGCGATTTTGACAGTGACAACTAACAACACGAACCGTGTAAAATGTACTTAAACTGACCCTTATAAAATATTTGAACCATTACTCGTGCTAAATAAAAATGCCTGAATATTTATGTAGCAACATTATTAAACGTATTCAGACCTATGACATTGTCCATAAGACCGAAAGCAAAATTGATTTAGCTTTGAGGAAATTTCGAAGCAAAATTCTGAGTTATTTTACCTCATTGTTAAAACAGTCAAATCTCGTTACAACAAACATGTTCGCTTCCAGTAATTTGATAGAGGTATCGAATCTTCGCTGTAAGGATCTCGCCTTTTTTTATAGAGAAGCTATAGTTATTTTCTAATCGTTATTACTAGAGTTGAAATCAATATAACTTTCATCTATAAACATTACTAGAGTTGAAATCAATAACTTTCTAGTTGCAATTCTATATTACTTTTAAACTTTTTTATCATTTGATCGAAACTGTATGGTGCTGACGTGCTGTTAGACATGTGCATACATACCATTCCATACAGAGAGTTGGCTGAGACAATTTCTCAGATGAAATGACCATTTCATCCCAGAGGTCATCACAACTACCTGTTTTGCTTCTGTCATCGTCTCGGTGTTTTACGAGAACATTGTATATAAAGCAAATTTCAAAGATTGATATTAAAATTATATATTAATTAATTTTGTCGTTCTTTGAAAATACCGTTTGCGTAATTTTATACAGTTTAAATATATTCATGACCAGGTAGTCAATGAACTATTTAGCGGAGTTGTAAATAGCAGTATTCAGGTGGACTCAGTATGTTTTGTGTGTAATAATGCATCTCATGTCACAGGTCAAACACGATATAGTGTTTTCAGACGTAAATGGCGCACTACGCAATGGGCTTCAGAAGCGGATCATATAAATGTCCTCTGATCACTTTCACAATATTAGGTTAGTTTGTTTGTGTGTTCGCGCATACTCAGAGAATATAATAAGTAATGTATACTAACTTACACCGCTAGACTCAGAAATGAAGTGTGCTGAAGACTGAAAGAGTTAACATAAACCAGAGATGATATGGTCTATGTACCAGTCAGACGGAAGGAAGGCAGAGTACAGGCTCCGATCACATGCAGGATGTAACGTATTTATCGCCATTTCTGCCTTCTGTCGACTGTTGTGAAATTTTCACGGTCAATCCTTCTCTTCTGGGAGTCTCAGTTTGAAAATTACATCAGATATGTATCTGTTTTGCTGTTGATTTCTGCTTTTATCTTTGCTATTTCTATCTCCATTTACGTCAACTATAAAAGAAGTAATTTATACATTGCATTTAGGACATTAGATTTTTCATACATACGTGTTGTGCCCATCCCAGTATAAAATTTATTTTCTTGTCCCCCTGGCTGCTAAACAGTTTTTAAATGAGTGGTGATGAACGTTAATATTACAAAAACCGCGTCTCTGGCATTTGCATTCTGTTAGCTATAACTCAAGTTAATGGAGACTACCAAGAAACAAAGTGAACTTTCAGTCAACGCCTAATACGCTGCTCGGGGGTAAATAATCTACAAGATGGGTTATTTCTAATATTTTGCGTGGAAATGTATAGGAGCTATGACGAAAAGAAGCAAAAACAGATTTATAGCAAACATTCGGGACACATTTCAGGTCATTGTAAATAATTGCTTGCAGGTAGAGCTCATAAAAGGGGACGCAAAATTAAAGATGTTTCTCCGAACAATAATTGAGAAAATGTAATTAAGGGAAACAATAAATTGTTTCAAGTTGTGTTAAGAGAGCCATGGAGTCCGATACAGTTAGAGCTCATTTAATGTTTGATATTGTATTCAAAATGAAGAATATTAAAAGGGACATCGAATGAGTATAGGCACTATAGATGCTGGACAAGCAAAATACGGCAGGCGTACAGTCTGGCAACTGAATAAAGATAAAATTTAGAAAAAATACAGACTTTTGATGATAATTTGTTAAACTAAGCTTTAAAACTTCCATAAAATTTGTAAACCCAAACTTTATATTCCCATGAGAAAAATAAATTGTATAACCATTTTTCACATAATTCGTCTATACCATTCGGCCAAGGTGCATGCAAAACCAGTACCTATACAATAATCCATTCACTGAAAGTGCAAGCAAACCGGCAATTCAATGCTATTTAGAGACACATTCACTTGAATTATTTAAGTAACACTCGGCTTCTAGCTTGATTATAATCGCTGGATCTGGCGCGTGGAACACGTCACTTACAGGAACGGGTGTCGTGTATCACTCGAAACGCCAGAGGAAGAAAAGGGCTCGTGGAGTCGCGTGTTGTTCTTGCTCCTCTTATGGCTTATGGGGGAAAGTCTCAAAGGACGTACGGGGAATATATAGCTAAAACATTTCTTTTGTGTGTGTATGTATGTGTATTTGTGTGTGTATGTGTGTGTGTGTGTGTGCGCGCGCGAAGAAAGAGAGAGAGATATAGAAAGAGTTGAACACAAATGAGCAGTTCTATGCTCTGACCACTGTGTTTTTAATGAAAAGATTCGAAAACGTCAAACATGAATGTTTATACAGGAGTAGAATTAAAAATAGCGTTGCGTGCTGCTTAGAAAAATAGAGGGTTTCTTGTGTCTACAAGACGGAGCTTCTTACCGACTGAACAAAGATGAGACTTCTTGGCGATCAAAAAAAAAACGACCTCATGGGTGTTGATTAACCAGAAATGTTTGGTATAATTCATGGAACAATTTCCTGTGTAATTTTAGTATCAAAAGCTATGCAAGTCTGACCCAAAAACGAAAAATAATTGATAATATTGGAGAAAAGAAAAACATTCCGGATGTAAGCACAGCTATTTTTAAAAAAAAAAAAAAAAAAACAACAACAAAAAACAAAACAAAACAAAAACAAACTTTGATTCAATTCAGTTTTTTTTTCATTAAGCTGAAAATAAACATTTCAACGTAGCAAGTATGAACTATATCTATTACTGATGAAGAAGCAAGCAAGATTATTCGAAATCTTAAAAATAATGAGGCTATGGAGACGAGATGATTAATTAATGTATTAAATTTGCTGATCCTTTTTTATCCTTTTTATATACATCATTTTAAATCTTGTTTCAGATACTGACTTCATCCCAAAGTCAGAATTCCAACAACCAATATACGAAAAGGATGGTTAAATTCTTCACCAGAAATATTAGTCTATTATGGTATTGAGTTGTTTTGTCTACTTATTTACATCTATTTTGAATACAATGCTTTTTAAAGACGACAAGTACTGTAAAGGAAAATCAGACTGGTTTTAGAAAACAAAAATCCACCTTAGTTTTATTTTCTCTACAGACAGGTTTACTACTTAAAAAAGTATTTTAAAATATACATAATTATTTGCATTGGTCGATTTCGAAAAAGACATTCGATGCTAAAAAGTTAGTTGGTGTTGTTGCTGTTAGAGGATTTAACGCCATTTCCAGCACAAGATAGGCTACACATGGCAGCCAATATTAATAGTGAGGAAGAACCTGGAAGAACCCTGAAAGAACTTTTGACTCACGAGAAGCTACTGGCAAGCTTTCTCCCATATGCACATGGGCCAAGTCTGATACTCTAACCCAATCAGACAGAGGTGAAATGACAATGATCCGTAACGGTGAGTGCTTTAGAAAGATTTTTTTTTTGGCAAAATAGAGACTTATGTAAGAGCCAATAAAGCTGTATTTTGACTCTACAAAAGCATTTTTAGCATTGGAGTAGCATTTTAAAGTTTTTCATAATGTTGTTTTACAATATAGTGAGATCTGGGGTTCCACTGACAAATTTGTATTGAACATTGATCTGTTATGAAAAGGTTTGTGATTTAGGTCTGAATAATATATTGTTGTATCAGCCATTCTCATATATGCATTAGGCAAGAAAACAACCAGTGAGACAGAACGATCCCGAATATAAAGTTGTCACTATTGTTTTCGAGTCCTCTGAATATACAATATGTCAGATATCATTAAAAATAAAGTTTGAATCCTTTTGAACACGTATCCAGAAAAGAATATAATTTTAATAAAATTACATATAACAAGTCAGAATCTGGATATCTCTGAAAGAAAATGTGTGCCTCGTAAAATATAGGTAACGAATTTCGCTTTATCATTTCAAGACTGTTATGAGTCTAGGCACAGCTTGATAAACTTGATCAGAAATCTACAAAAAGTAACAGAAAAGATTGAAGATAACATGCTATGTAAAATTAAACAAGTAATTTTTCAAGAAGACAAAGTGACAAATTGAGGAAAAAGAACTTACGGTTTGACGAATCAAAATCCAAAAATAATTGACGAATTAAAAAAATAGAAGTCATAGTATTAAAAACTCCCGAATGAAATTAAGTTGGAATCTCGATGAAATCCAAAATGGAAGGTGATGACGTCTGTTTAACCTTTAAAGTATAGATGTGTCTACAGTTTCTTGTTGAATCACAGACAATAGTATTCCAGTTTTGAATTGCATATAAATTCCAGTAAAAGTCTTTGTCCATGAATATGTTAGGAGCACTTATGCATTTCTAGGGAAAATAATCACTTGAATTCAATTAAATAAAACATCAAAACAAACTGGTCACAACATAACTTAAAGTGTCAATTGTTTGGAGCCCGACTGCCATTCTTCTATAAAGACAACAATTATAAACTAATTTAAGACGCAAAACAGGGTAAAAAATAGAAGTTTGTAACAATAAAACATGTTTCATATTATGTACTCCAGGTATGGCCTTGACTTAACTTAATGATTCTTAAAACTAACAGACAAATAATTATATATATATATATATATATATATATATATATATATATATATATATATATATATATATATATATATATATATATATAACACTACCCTCATGAAAGGAAAATAAAGATTTATTTAATGAAACTTTCTTTTTACAATAGGTCAATCATACATGGTGTTTAAAAAAATAACATAAGAAATCATATGAATGATACTAAGTGTACAGAAATAATATTTCTATACACGGAAGAGTGCATCTATTATTAAATTGTCTTTTTCCTTGATGTGCCAAATGTCAATATTATATTCCTGTAGCAACAAACTCCACCTTGATAATCTCTGATTTTTGTTGTTCTTCTTACCGATGAAATGAATGGGGGTTGTGATCACTAAACACAATAATTGGAAAAAGGAGTTGAATTAATGTAAACATCAGAATGTTGTAATGCCAATATCAAAGCCAAACATTCTTTCTCAAGTGCTGAATAATTTCTTTGGTACTTATTTACATTTTAAGACAAATAGCTCACTGGATGATCAACACTATTTTTATCTTCTTGAATCAATTCTGCTCGAACCCAACATAGCTTGCATCAACAGACAGTTCAAATGATTGACCGAACTTTGGAGCTGTAAAAACAAGTGCACTTTTAAGTATGGCCTTAAACTTATAAAAAGCCTCCTGACATTTTTTCAGTCGAATGAAATTTGGTTTTCTTCCTCAAATAAATTTGTCAGGAGTTTAGCGATTGTGGAAAAAGGAACAAAATTACTGATGGTATCCTGCCATACCTAAAACTTGCAACAGTTGCTTTTCACTGACATGCACGGGAATTCAGAGACAGCATTGACCTAAGCATCTATAGGTTTAACTTGTCTATGTCCCACGATATCTCCTAGAAATGTAACACAAACACGGCGGAACTCACTTTTGGATAAAATGATTGTCAAACTTGCATTATTGAATCTGTCAAAGAATTTCCAAATTGTTGCCAAATGTTCTTTTCAGGTTCAGGCATTGCTATAGATGATGACACACACCATCGATGCAAGCATTACAACTATGTAGACCAGAGGTAATCATGTTCATTAAAAGTTGAAAAATACTTGGCGAAACGTTTATCCCAAACGGCATTACTTTAAATTGATATACAGTCCATCTGGAGTCACGAATGCAGAAATTTCGTTTGCCCTTTCCGTTAGTGGAACTTGCAAAACTCTTTTCAGAAGGTTAAATTTGGGAACGTACTTTGCATTTCCAATTTTATCAATGTAGCCATAGATTCTTGGTAATGGAAATGAATCTGTTTAGTCACAATGTTAACTTTTTTGTAACAAGGGCACACGCGGAACGTTTTCTCTGGTTTCGGAACAAGTATACATGGTGAACTCCAGTCACTATGGGTTCCATGAAATCCTTTTGCAGCAAGTACTGCATTTCTTTTTTTTTCATGTATTCTTGTTTGAGAGGGTTAATCCAGTGTGGGTGTTATTTGGCAGGTTTGGAATTTACAATTTCAGCTTCATGGCAAGTTTTGTTTGTACTTGTAGGAACATCTGGAAATAAGTGCTCATATTCAAGTAATAACTGTTTAAGTTCATTCCTTTCTTGTTGTTGCAGATATGAAAATTTCTGATCCAACTTATTCATAATTTCTGAATTCCGAAGATTTGTAAATCCAAAAATCAATAGAGTCCGATTGCATTCCTAAATCCTCATTGATTAAGACATGTACAACTAAATAATTGCATGATTTACCTGTCGCTCAATATACTGGTACTGCTATAATTTATTTCACAGGAATACTATTATTATAATTTAATTCATTCATTTTCTTCTTAACGTTGTAAGGGCCGTAATACCTAATCTGAAGAAAATTTTGAAGAGAGAGAGAGAGAGAGAGAGAGAGAGAGAGAGAGAGAGAGAGAGAGAGAGAGAGAGAGAGAGAGAGAGAGAGAGAGAGAGAGAATGCTATCAACAGAGTCAAATGTTCTCTAAATTGGTGTTCTGCCAAACCATAATTTCACGTTTGACTTGAAGTGCTGAGTGCCAAACTCAAGCTTAACTGGCTGGAAAATTCCAGACAAAATATTTGACCCTTAATCAGATTGGATAGATTTGGGAAGGCCAAATTATGTATATAAAAACTTAGTCAAGGCTTTTACTATTGTTTTTATTCCTCAAAGTAATTGCATCAGGACATATTGCTGATGCAAACATTATGATCAACAAGTATTGGTTCATGACTTGATCTTTGGTAAGGGACGAACCCAATCTACCATTATTCTGCTAAATGGTTCGTCAAATGCAAGAATGGGTTCCAGATGAGCCTTAAGTATTTTCGTATTGGATTTCCCTACCATCTGACAAGTATGACATGATCTGCAGTATTTACAAACATCACTTTTAATTGTTTAGCCAATAGAAGTGATTCAAGATCGTGCGATAAGTCTTATTAATCACTAAATGACCAGCTAGAGGAGTTTTATGAGCCAGACTAATAATATCCTGTCTGTAGGATTTTGGAACTACAATTTGATAGTTACTGACCATTCGTGACTAGCAGACACATCCAGAGGGCTCAATTTTCTCATAAGAATCTCATTTTTAATGAAATAACAGACGGGTACTTAAGTGTCTTCAGTTTTACTACTGGCCCTTTGAAACAAACAGATCTCATGTTATTTGTCACTCTGATTAGAATAAAGAGAATGAATAGTTAAAAGAGGATCACTGTAATCAATTGCTTTTGATTGATCCAACAAGGAGTGGAATGGGCCTCATCTAAACCCTAATCAATACATGTGTCAGATAAAGGAATGCTTTCCAGATCAACATCATTCTCGAGAGCTTTTTGCTATAGCACTGGTAACTGCACAAACTGGGTATAAATCAGGGAATTCTTTTTCATTAGGATCAGCTTTTTTTATCTAAAGAAGGCTTGTCAGTTACAAGTGGATTAACCAAAACTTTATCTCCAGCTAGGTCGTTGCTTACTAATAAACTAACGCCATCAACGGGGAAAGAAGACGCTGATCCGACTGTCATGTGTCCTGAGACTAAGTCTAATGACATATTTACACCTTGGAGAGGAACATTAACAAAGCCCCACTCTACTCCCTGAATAGGAACACTCTCATTGGAAGAAGACTTCTCAGAAAAATGTAAAGTACCTGATGACATAAGACTGTGAGAAGTTCACGTGTCTCTTAAAATTATAACAGGGATGTAAATGACCGAATCGTCCAAGAGTGTTAAAGAACCCTTTGACATGAATGGTTCATAATTTGCCATAATAAAATCAGACTGGGGTTTATCAGACACAACAAATGTATTGTTTTAAATACATGACCGTGACCATAACCTCTTAGAAATAAAGCATTTGTAATAGGTCTGTCTTGATTCTAATGCTTTTTTTTTTCAATTTGTAGCAATCAGAAATAACATACCATTTCTTTTTGCAATAGGCACACGTAGTAAGAGATAAGGATTTCTGATCAAGTTTATCAAGTTGTGCCAGACTGAAATTTAGAGGTGCTCGTGTTAACCTGAAATACATTTTTTTAAACTTAAAGTCTGCTGTGTGGAAGACTTGCCTACAAAAGAAACTTTATGAACTAAGGTATACTCGTCAGCAGCACGAGCAGCATTTTGCAAGTTTTCAACATTATGCTCATTTAGATTAGTTTTTATGTCACTATGTAAACAGTTTTTGAAGTCTTCAAGTGATACTTTTTTCTGAGACTTTCATAATATTGGTCAACGCTCTTGCTAAGCACCACATATCAAATAACTACTCTTTTTCTCTTGCAAGTTCGATAAGAGTTTGTCAAGCTTCCTTTTTATAGTTCCTGAATTTTTTGCTGATAAGCTTCGGGGACTAACTCATCCTTGAAGATGCATTCCTTAACCAGATCATAGTCAGCACTTTGCTTTAGTGACAGTGAATTGTAAATATCATTAATTTTACCAGTAAAACAACATTTTAATAAAAGAGTCCAATGCTCCCTAGGCCATTTAAAAGAAAACTCAATTATGGTCAATGTCAAATCCAGTAAACAAAGTTATATTACATAAGCATGTAATGGAATTAAAATAATTAAAACCAACAAAAAAAAACAAAACAACAATTAAATTAAATACACATAACATTACCAACATTTTGATGACATATATTCTGAAAGATGCTAACACACACAGATTAAGGAAGCTGCTAATAATAGCACAAATCAACCTCCTTTATGAAGAAGTAAATTGATAAAACTATTATATAAATCATGCTGATCCCATGTGAAGCCAAAAATATTTAAGTCTATTATAATTTTATACTTCCCATTTTGTTATGTATATCCAAAATTAAGACAAATATAAATATTTATATTCTGCTCTTTTCTACCTTTCATAGCTATTCCAACACCATTAATAATTTGCATTTGTATTTAGTCTCACACGTCTATTTTTAGACCTGAGTTGGCAATACAGTTCTGTTCGGTTCGTCAAGAAAATATATTGATACGTATTGGTCTGTCTGACTGGTTGTATGGAATACGGTCAGATATGATTATTCATTGTATGCAATACGGTCAAATCAGAGACAAATCGGTGTGTTGAATGGGGACAAATCTGACATTGTTCTGGGTTTACTTGTTTGTTTTTTTTTTAAAGTGCCTAGATTTGGGGACATCAAGAAATTATAATTCCTTGTTACTTTATTACTTCATAAGGAACCGATTATGGTTGTGAGAAATGTTTTGCCTGATTATTCTTAATTGACGAAGAATCCTTGATATTGTGAAATCCTGCTTCGGTCTTGGAATTGTTTCGTTATAGTGTTTTATGGGACATGAGCATTTTGTAGGTTATGTCAAGTCGAGGCAAGCAGAGTAAAATGACAAGGACACTCTACAGCTGCTGATGAAGGTTGATCCAAGTATAAGAATCGAACCTACACCAGCCTGGTCATGATTCCAACACATTAGGTGGCGCTCTACAGTTTCGTATCTAGCATAGGGTTAGAATTTTAAAGAAAAAGAATTTCCCCGGGTTTCCTCACTAGTTATACTGGCTATTTAAAAAAGACTTTGTATATCTTAGGTATTGGTCAAAAAACCTTTAATTCCCTTTTTGGTGTATGAATGATGGGTTATAGAGTATACAGCTTGGTCTTACTCCAGGCGTGCGCTTTTCAAAAACGTGCTGACACTACTTGCTCATTTTCACTTCTCGAACTTCAGAGGTAAATTTTTAAAAAGAGCCGATAAATCTTTTTACATTTTATGTATTTGGTCATTCATTCATTGCACTAATAGACGCTGGTATTGTTTGGTTTTGCAAAATTTATTTTCCCTATTTTAATAGCTGCCAAGAATAGTGTACTTTAGACAAATTCAGGTTGATTTTTGTAGCACAAGGGAGCAGTCATTTTAGTTAGCAGTGTGCTAAGATCATTTAAAATTTCCAAAATTACAATATCCAAAGAAATTTCAGCAACATTATATGAAAGTAGCATATAGGTATGCCAACATTCTCTCCACTGTGCATGTTTAAAATGCAAACAACTTCACCTTACATACATCACTCTCTCAAAAGTACATAATAACTGGTTAGTGCCACCATAACCATTGAACTTGTAAACAATTATACCAGATTCGCAGATAATTTAAAAACTGTCTCAAATCTTTTCGTTCTCACTGTTACCGATGGTGGTTGGTCTTTGCAACCAAATCAAAAAGTGTGCTCCTTACATTTACAAAGGTTACACGAGACTGACATATGTACCTACAGGAACTGAACATGATTCGATCTTCAATTCAATTCAATTATGTATTACCATGGCTGCCGCAGAACTATTTATGGGGTGTGGTGATTGAGGGCGATCATGTACTGGTCAACTATTAAGTTTTAAAAATGTAGGCCAAAACATGTTTAGAGATGAAATCATGGATGGGAGTGGGGTGGGAGTGGGGTGGTGATGAGGGATGGTGCAAGTTCCCTCTTTCTATCCCCCTATATGCAGGCGTCTATGTATATTACCAGATACTATTCAATTCAATTCAGTTCATTTAAATGTTTCGCGAGACTGTTTTTTAAAGTACATACACGCCAAGAATACTGAAAAGGCAGTATCTTTAAAGTACTAGAAATATGTAATCGAAGCAGAGAAGTTTACCGTAATAAACACAGAAACAAAATGTCATTTTTAATTAGTGAAAACATATTCTGCAATGCTAGCAGTTCTCATTTCCCTTCTATCTGAGGTAATTACATATATCTTTTGGTTCGCATTGAGGTCAATAAATCAGTTGCTGATACCCAAGAAGTTTCAAGTCAATTGAGCTTGACAGATGTGTAGAGCTACAGAACTGTCTAATTCCAGTTTCAACATTGATATATTGTGTAATATCATAGAGAAACGAAACTAAATTAACAAGAAAAATAGCACATCACGTTTTACACTAATAGATTGATAATAATTTGAAAAATCGTTTTCTTAAATGAAATGAATCTTATTTTAAAAGTTATTAATTTCCCTGCATTTCATTAATTGAAATGACAGCAGAATTCCAGTAATGCTGATAAGAATTTCAAGTAAAATGCGACAATTTTGTTAAGACTTTTCAGTGTAGTCTTAAAATCGTCTGTGACAAATTTTCTTACCAAATTAAAAATTTTACCTTAAACAAATTAACTGTTGTCTGCTTCTTTGGAAGTTAGTAATCACTAGTTGAAACATGCGAGTTACATTTTCTTAGAAAATATGGGTAATTATTCAGCACGACAATTCCAAATCATACAAATAGAAAAAGCAGTTAAAAACTGGGATAACATACTATATATGATATCATGTCTATATTCGGATTTCCAGACGGTAACAATATTTCACACGATTCTATCTGACAGTAAAATATCACTGCTATGTGACTATTGTTAAAAAAAAATTCCGCTAAATGTTGTAAAACAAATGGTTCTGTTAAATCCGTAATTTCGATTTTCTCCACTTTACTTATATACAGACTAACATTGATGAAACTTAAGGTGACGATAGTGCACATTCAGGCAAAGTTGTGGCGTGATTTGTTTTACCAGACCTCTTCAATAGGATATGGAAATGGGGCCGCGTGCAACCAACGACCCCTTTCAAACAGCAGCAGACGAGAAAGTGTGAGGTAGCAGGCTGCTGTTACTTACGTATTTTTGTAGCAAAGCTTTATTTCACCAGGCCTGTGATAACCATCAAACGACTGATGCAAACCTTTGTTAACAGGAAATATTAGGCAGCGGGACAAAGGGCAATATGTAACATATGTTTTCAAGCCGAGCATGGAGAGGGATTTAGCAAAGCTGCAGTCACCTTTCGGGAGTAATTTGTTATAAGGATTGCATATGTGAATTTTGTTTAAAAGAAATAAAACTCAACAACAAATAATCCTTGTAGATCTTTCTTTGCGCCGCGAAATATTATAGAATCCTTGGTTCATAGTATGTCATTCTTCGGTTAAAATTCTTAAGAGTGTCCTCGAAGATGAATAACTGCTCATGCTGACGCTTCCAGCATTTTTCTAGAATCAATATCGTACGCAAACTTATTATTCTCTTGTAGGACAATTTTTGTTTATAAGTCATGAAGGAAGAGATGTTATGAATCAAAGGGAGCACACTATACTCATTCGTAATTGGCGCATTCTTTGGAAACAAAAAAATAAAAAAAACAACAATAGTACGTTGGCCTTTGACAAGTGTCTCGTTTACAACGATTGATGCACATACAAATATATGGCTATCACGAAGTCCTCTGTCTACCCGCCACTCGTTCAGCGTTCGTAGAGTATTAGCTGTTTATTGCATATTTAGTAGGTGTTTATGGATTTCAAATGACATCTACTGTTTCTAATTAACTACAGCCCTCTACTCCTTATTGGTATCAAATACTGCGAGTACTGGCATTCAAAAGTAGCTACTCCGAAAATTAACGGACTAATCGTTTAACCATGGCATGAATGTGAATTGATAAATATAAACATAAGTAAGAAAGTTCTATTCCGAGAAATTCTTAAAAGTGCCTTATTATGAGCGGTAACAAGTTATATCCGGCAAAAATTCTAAAAACGACAATTTTTCACTGAAAACGTCATAGATTATGCCCATGCTAACTTCGTGTTTATTTTATTCAGGAAGGTGCCTAAGGGCTATAAATTATGCAAATGTACAACGCACCGGTATGTCATGAATAAATGGAGGTGTGAAAATTTTATTCTTTTGTTTTCTCACCCACCCCCACGTCAAGAACCAATCTTCTAAATCTAAGCCATATTAGCTTATTAACCTAGTTATGAAGTAATTTCTTTACTTTTTAATCAATATCTTGCACTTAGCTGATAGAACTATATTATATGCGCTTTTAATTGAAGGCAATGTGCTCAGGAGAAAATAGTCCCTCAGCGGCAGGCTTTTAAACAATTATAAGAATGTAGTTGGAGTGTCAATCAAGACAACCCTGTTCGTAAACTAGTGCTGCAGCATCAATGTCGATGATGAATAATGCAACCAAAGCAAACTCAGTGACTTGCTATAAATTTCTGGTTAAAAGATAAACAACTCTGAGATAAGACATTTAACAGAGTTGTCTTTTTACAACTCATCAACATAAACTTGGAGTGCTTCAGATGGCTATACATTGCAGCAAGAGCATGGATTGATTTTATCAATTACAAACGTAACTGACGTTGACCTAGACCCATTATTTCACTACTTACCCAGAGTCTGAATCTGCCAAGTTTGTTAATAGGTATTCGGAAGGATGGTTAAAAAATGCGATACTATATTGATACCTGGGACTGCAGTATTTTTTCTAATTTAGACCACACCTTGCATTGTTCCCCAGCATGCATAGCAAAAACAGCAGTGACAATCTGATCATATTTGATCAATTGCGCTTCTGTGAGTGTACATCTGCAACTGTAAATTCGCTTCTCCTTAGCTGTTTAAAGTAGAGACTCCATATATTCCTGAACTCGTGCAAGTGATGTCTAAATTTACATCAGTTTGAATTTTTTTTAAATCAACGCTATGTAAAATGCTAAACAATTCGAATAATTTATACAACGCGCTCTCGACCGCCCAGATGAACCCAAAGAAAAGATCCTGGATGAGCGACCACCTACCTTCAAAGCAGATTTGCAATCCGAATCTTGCTAATGTGACGAAAGTCTATGAAATTTAAGTCAATAAAGTCAAACATCTCGACAAGAGAGGCATTTTAGATTACAGATATAAAGCAGAATTCTACTTTATACAAGTCGTATAAAGCTAAAGATATGCCAGATGTTAAGTAGTGTTAGCTTGGATCTAACTGCAGCGTGGTATAAAAGTGTAATGTCTTTCTTATCACTTGCTGTAGTTACTTATTTAAATTTAGAAACTTGAATTACATAATATAATATTGAGATCTACTGATTTTCTTCTATAATT
The DNA here is from genome assembly GCA_016746295.1 of Potamilus streckersoni. Classification (NCBI taxonomy): domain Eukaryota; kingdom Metazoa; phylum Mollusca; class Bivalvia; order Unionida; family Unionidae; genus Potamilus; species Potamilus streckersoni. The sequence continues at coordinate 629,062 of JAEAOA010000584.1, forward strand.
TCTGTATCAGCAAATTATTTTTTAGTATTCAACCCCACAACGAAATAGGAAAGAACTTAATAAAAAATAATGACTGAATATGGACAAAACTGCAAAAATCTAAAATCAGAGGACTCTGTGCGATAGTTAACAAAGTGTTTAAAGCCCTCATCTTATGCTTAATATTTGTTTGTCTTGCTTGCTATGACGTCAGTAAAAGGAATTAAACATAAAATGATTTGATAAATATCAAACTGAACGTATTTTTATACGACAATAACTTCATAGCAACCGATAATTTTCTAAGATGCAAACGTTATCATGCTATTTTGAAGAAGAAGAAAAAAAAAATTCTAGTGTACTGAACCTCGAAGTATCCGAGACACTATCGCTTTGTAAGTGATAGTTAATTCACTTTTGCAGGACAAGATGGCTCCCCGTCAAGCACGAAACGAGTCTGCTTTGTTCCGGTGTAAGGTTTGAAACTTTATCCCATGAATCTTATCTTTGCTCATTGCACAAATGTCCGTCCCTATCAAAACGCCCGATTTACTGATTTTCACTATCACTACGTTGCAATATCAGCAGATATTGTCAATTGAAGATTTTTGTGTTTTAATTTTCTCACTTCTATAAATCTGGCTAAATTCCAAATTCCCGTGGACTACAGTTGAACACTAGGAGTATTCGTAACTGGAAAAGCTGCCAGTTAGTTCTTAGTACGACAGAACCGAACGAGGGAAATCTATTTTCAGACCTCCTTTTATGTTGTTTTTTAAAATTGAATTTGCCTGATATATGTTAATAGAACAAGACATAATTAAGTGTGTGTGCGTGCGTGAGTGCGTGCGCGCGCATGCGTGTGTGTGTGATAGAGAGGTTCAAAAGGTCTAAATATTCCATTGTAGTTGAACCAAAAGACCTAAATCTTCTACACTAGTAGAATGAAAAGACAAATATCTTCCATTGGGAGAGAGAAAAGGCCTATTTATCTTCCACTGTAGGAGACCTAAAAGTCCTATTCCATCTAGGTCATATTATTCACTGTGGTAGAGATTCAAACCCATTTTCTTCACTGTAGAAGAGACAAAAAACTTGTGTCTTCCACTGTAGTGAGACAAAAAGCCAATATAATTCACTTTAGTAGAGACACAAAGCCTATATCTTTCACTGCAGTGAGACAAAACGCCAATATTATCTGCTTTAGTAGAAACAAAGATCTTATATATTCCACTGCAGTGAGACAAAAAGCCAATATTATCATTATCCACTTCAGTTGAGACAAAAACCCTTTATCTTCCACTGTAGTGAGACAAGAAGTCAATGTTATCCACTTTAGTAGAGAAAAAGCCAATTTTATCCGCTTTAGTAGAAACAATGAGCCTTTATATTCCACTGCGGTGAGACAAAAAAAACCAATATTATCCATTTTAGTAGAGACAAATGACGTATATCCTTCTTTGTAAGAGTCAAATAGCCCACATTCTCCATTGTGAAGGAACCAAAATGCCTATATCTTCTTGGCCCATATTCTCCATTGTGGGGGAACCAAAATGCCTATATTCTCTAGGCACATATTGTCCGTTGTGGAGTGGGAAAAATGCCTATATCCTCAAGGCCCATATTCTCAATTGTGAAAGAACCAAAATGCCTATATCATCAAGGCCCATATTCTCCAGTGTGGAGAAACCAAAATACCTATATCCTCAAGTCCCATATTCTCTATTTTGGAGGAACCAAAATGCCTATATCTTCTTGGCCCATATTCTCCAGTGTGGGGGAACCAAAATGCCTATATCCTCTAGGCACATATTGTCCGTTGTGGAGTGGGGAAAATGTCTATATCATCAAGGCCAATATTCTCCATTGAGGTCGGGATAAAAACCTATATCCTCTAGACCTATATTCTCCACTTTGGAAGAAACCAAAATGTCTATATACTCACGGCCCATTTTCTCCATTGTGCAGGAACCGAAATGCCTATATATTCACGGCCCATATTCTCCATTGTGGAGGAACATGAATGCCTATATCATCAAGGCCCATAGTCTCCATTGTGGATTGATACAAAAGGCTTGTATAACCAAAGCCCATATTCTCCATTGTGGAGGATTTAAATGCCTATGTCCTCTAGGTCTACAGTCTCCATTGTGGAGGAACGAAAATGCCTATATACTCAAGGCCCATATATTTTATTGTGAAGGAACCAAAATGTCTATATCCTCTCAGCCTACAATTTTCGTTGTGGAGGAACAAAAATGCCTATATACTCAAGGCCCATATTCTCCACTGTGGAGGAACCAAAATGCATATATTCTAAAGGCCCATATTATCCGTTATGGAGGAACCACAATTCCTATATCATCTAGGCCTATATAATTCATTGTGGTAGGGGAAAAACCAACATATTAAACTGTAGTAAAAAAAAACTTCCATATCCTGCATTGTAGTATATACATAGGCCAATATCATCAATTTCAACCGAGGTAAAGCCAAAAGACCAATATCCCACTGTATTAGAAATAAAATACTAATATTCCACTGTAGTAGAGAGAAAAGACCAATGTTCCACTGTAGTAGATACATAAGACCAATATCCCACTGTTGTAAAGTCAAAAGTCTATGTCACAACTCTTTTATCTCTGTTACAGTTGGGGTATGGATTTTTGGGGCTTTAAAGAAGCAGCTGGTGAAAATAATGATATTTTTTTATGCCATGTTTCTGAGAATATTCCTGAAATCCATTCATTACTTAAGTAAAGGCAAAAATAGACAATATGGCAATAATAATAATAAGAAAGGTGTTAATTTCAAATGGTAAATCTCGACTTTCAAGGCTGTATTGGTAGTGTGACGAGCATGGGATCTCTCCCAAGCGAATCCAACACCTGAATAAATCTAGATTGAGGCCGATTGGTTTCCCGGTTCCAAAGTCCACAAGACAACAGTTGTTAGCAACTGAAAAGTTATTAAATGCTCAAAACAAGATTAATTACTTTAATCACATAATAGTCACACATCATGAAACTAATTTCACGCTTGCATGTTTTTCTTATTTCACATTTGTGTGATTCTGTAAGAATCTTTTCAAGCTGTATATTAGCAATTCCAAGAAATACAAAATTCTACACAAACACATAATAGGAATAATTCTTCCTATCTCAAATTAATAAACACGAATATCTAAAATATCCTCAGAATTCCGTTTGTTAAAATATTGGGGAGGGTGTATTTTAAGAATTTAATCTCTGCTGTCATAAAGTCTCGTTATTACTGCACATTATGACCTATGCTCTTAGAAATATACTAATTACTCGGGATAAGAAATATCTTCCAATGCAAGACTCCCATATTCAATAAATAATCACTAAAATCTAACAAATTTATAAACAGAGATGTAAATACAAATAACACAAAACCAATTTTCTTTACATCAATATAATAGTTTTGTGCATAAACGCCACTACTACTACCATTTTTACTATTACTACTACTACAACTACTAATTATTATTATTATTATTAGTAGTAGTATAATTATTAATTAATTAATTAATTAATTAATTAATTAATTAATTAATTAATTAATTAATTAATTAATTAATTAATTAATTAATTAATTAATTAATTAACTGTCACAGATCCCAATCTATCTAACTGACTTTTACATCCGCAGTTTTTGGATGCACTTCCATGTGATTTTACAATCAGAACATTCTGTGGCTTTTCCGTCAAGTTGAGAGGAAACCTTGAATGCAATATGCCCCCCTCCCGGCCCATCTTACCAATATTCAGTACTAATTGTGTACACATGAGACAGTATGGCAACAATAAAAAGCCACAGTGCGAACATTGTCATCATTTTCTGTTGCAATATATACGGTTTAATCCCATAATATATGTGGGTATTCCTAAAACTACATCAGAGGTTATTTGTCAAAATGACGAAAAAAAAAGAAAAAAAAGAAAGATGGCAATTTTCACCAGTGACCACAATTCCCTCATTATCAAAGTCAAATCCTACACTGGCATTGAAACTCGGCAAATATGTTATTGGTGATAAGTAATGTCACAGATGCAGCTCACCAAAAGTTTTGATTATGCCCATAAACTACCACGTGCAAAACTTCCCCATTCTTCCCCTGAACTGTTTACCTTGGAAATTTTAACCTCTCTGGTTTCAGAAACCTTCCGATGTACATATTTATTATGACACGCATGTGGGTCCACGCATTTAAAACCTTTACACCATAACGTTGTTAGATATACATTAAGCACGAACGTTATTCACCCCTCACACAAAGTGATACATCGAGAAAAACATTATCAAAATGTCTAAGAGAGAGAGAGAGAGAGAGAGAGAGAGAGAGAGAGAGAGAGAGAGAGAGAGAGAGAGAGAGAGAGAGAGAGAGAGAGAGAGAGAGAGAGAGAGAGAGAAGGGAGTTTAAGGGGAAAAGATACACTTGTTTTCAACCCATATTATAATTACTCAGTGACAATAATATGCCAAAAGATTTCCTTCAACATTCTAAAAATTGTCTTAAATCGTCTTATATTAGTTTTAATTATTCGTAAATCTACGAGATCTGTTTTGTGCGAATTCGCGGTACGACACAGTTGTTAGTCGTCATAATGATTATGTTGATTTTCTGCAACATACTGTATATAACATCATGTTCTTAAGCCTTGTGTGTTTTCTGATATATGGCTACACGTGTTTAACACGCATAACCATAAACAAAGTCGTTCATCATCCTACAAATTGTCTTTCGTATCTAAAACATCAGATGGTGAGGTCGTCAAAATATTTATTTCCCAGCAAAACAAAAAGTGGCATGATTAAAACTGAAGCAACTGAACCCGTTTATCGTTAATTTCTGTCATTCACTTTGTCCGCATCTCAGACACTTTATAACCAGTTTCTATTCTTTATAACGTGTCCATTTCAACCCGTTTACAATCAGTTTCTGTTATTTACTATGTGTCCATCTCGACTCTTTATCATCAATTTCTATCATTTACTATGTTCTCATCCCAACATTTTGTCGTTATTTTCTATCATGTACTATGTCCCCATCCCAACACCATTGTCAATGTCATTTATTTACTATATCCCCATCCAACACTTTACTGTCACTTTCTATCATTTACCATGTCAATATCCCAACACTTTATTGCCACTATTTTTCATTTACTATATCCCCAACCTAACACTTTACTGTCACTTTCTATCATTTACTATGTCCTCATTACAACACTTTACTGTCATTTTCTATTATTTACTATGTCCCCATCCCAACACTTTACTGTCACTTTCTTTCATTTACTATATCCCCATCCCAACACTTTACTGTCACTTTCTATTATTTACTATGTTCTCATCCGAACACTTTACTGTCACTTTCTATCATTTACTATGTCCTCATCCCAACACATTACTGTCATTTTCTATCATTTACTATGTCCCCATCCCAACACTTTACTGTCACTTTCTTTCATTTACTATATCCCCATCCCAACACTTTACTGTCACTTTCTATCATTTACTATATCCCCATTCCAACACTTTAGTGTCACTTTCTATCATTTACTATATCCCCATTCCAACACTTTAGTGTCACTTTCTATCATTTACTATATCCCCATACTAACACTTTACTGTCACTTTTTATCATTTGCTATGTCTTCATCCCAGCACATTACTGTCACTTTCTATCATTTACTATGTTCTATTATTTACTATGTCCCCATCCCAACACTTTACTGTCATTTTCTATCATTTACTATGTTCTACCATTTACTATGTTCCCATCCCAAAACTTTATTGACAGTGTCATTTATTTACTATATTCCCATCCCAACACTTTACTGTCACTTTCTTTCATTTACTATGTCCCCATACTAATACTTTACTGTCACTAACATTTATTTACTATATCCCCATCACAACACTTTACTGTCACTTTCTTTCATTTACTATATCCACCGTCAAAACACTTTATTGTCACTTTCTATTATTTAAAATATCCCCATCCCAACACATTACTGTCACTAACTATCATTTACTATGTCCCCCATCCCAACACTTTACTGTCACTTACTATCATTTACTATGTCCCCCATCCCAACACTTTACTGTAACTTTCTTTCATTTAGTATATCTCCATCCCAACACTTTACTGTCACTTTTTATCATTTACTATATCCCCATCCCAGCACTTTACTGTCACTTTCTTTCATTTACTATATCCCCATCCCAACACTTTACTTTCACTTTCTATCATTTACTATGTCCCCCATCCCAACACTTTACTGTCACTTTCTATCATTTACTATGTCCCCATCCTAACACTTCACTGCCACTTTTTAACATTTACTATATCCCCCATCCCAGCACTTTACTGACACTTTTTATCATTTACTATATCCCCATCCCAGCACTTAATTGTCAATGTCATTTATTTACTATATCACCATACTAACACTTTACTGTCACTGTTATTTATTTACTATATCCCCAACCCAGCACTTTACTGTCACTTTCTACGATTGACTATGTCCCCAACCCAACACTTTACTGTCACTTTCTATCATTTACTATGTCTTCATCCCAGCACTTTACTGTCACTTTCTTTCATTTACTATATCCCCATCCCAAAACTTTACTGTCACTTTCTATCATTTACTATGTCCCCATCCCAACACTTTACTGTCACTTTTGAACATTTACTATATCCGATATCCCAGCACTTTACTGTCACTTTCTTTTATTTACTATATCCCCATCCCAACACTTTACTGTCACTTTTTATCATTTACTATATCCCCATCCCAGCAATTAATTGTCAATGTCATTTATTTACTATATCCCCATACTAACATTTTACTGTCACTGTTATTTATTTACTATATCCCCATCCCAACACTTTACTGTAACTTTCTACCATTTACTATGTCCGCAACCCAACACTTTACTGTCACTTTCTATCATTTACTATATCCCCAACCCAACAATTTACTGTCACTTTCTATCATTTACTATATCCCCATCCAAACACTTTACTGTCACTTTCTATCATTTACTATATCCCCAACCCAATACTTTACTGTCACTTTCTATCATTTACTATGTCTTCATCCCAACACTTTACTGTCACTTTCTATCATTTACTATGTCCCCAACCCAACACTTTACTGTCACTAACTATCATTTACTATGCCCCCATCCTAACACTTTACTGTAACTTTCTTTCATTTACTATATGTCCATCCCAGAGCTTTACTGTCACTTTCTATCATTTACTATATCCCCATTCCAACACTTTACTGTCACTTTTTAACATTTACTATGTCCCCCATCCCAGCACTTTACTGTCACTTTCTTTTATTTACTATATCCCCATCCCAACACTTTACTGTCACTTTTTATCATTTACTATATCTCCATCCCAGCACCTAATTGTCAATGTCATTTATTTACTATATCCCCATACTAACACTTTACTGTCACTGTTATTTATTTACTATATCCCCATCCCAGCACTTTATTGTCACTTTCTACCATTTACTATGTCCCCATCCCAACACTTTAGTGTCACATTTTATAATTTATTATTTCCCATCCCAGCACTTCATTGTCACTTTTTATCATTTACTATGTCTACCATCCAAACACTTTACTGTCACTTTTTATCATTTACTATATCCCCATACAAACACTTTACTGTCACTTTTTATCATTTACTATATCCCCATCATAACACTTTACTGTCACTTTCTATTATTTACTATGTCCCCATCCCGACACTTTACGGTCATTTTTTTATCAGTTGCTATGTCCCCGTCCCAACACTTTTTTTTTATCACTTTCTTGCATTTACTATCTCCCCATCTGAACACTTTATCATCATTTATGATCACATAGTTGGTAGAGTTTTCATATATCATGTGCAGTTTCATATTTATTTTTTATATTGCCACACGCTAAAATATCACTTTACGTGATTCTGATTCTTTCAAACAAGCTCATAAAATCAGTGTGCGGTATTCTCGTTTATGATTGGCTGCGATCGTGAGAAAACAATTTTAACCCCTCCTTCTAGATTTTCTTGTTTTCAATGAACATTTTTGGCCGCCATTTTTCGAATCGACGAACGAATGGGACTTGGGAGGAAATGGTCTCGTCTGTTTCAATATGGCTAATTTACCCCAACATGGGTTTGTTATGTAATGTATAACATTATAAGATGAAATGGCTAAAACCACAAGCCAAAAACAATAACAACAAAAAGTAAAACGACGGTTATTGCTTCTGTGACGTGGAGGTTGAGGGAGGTAGTATATATATATATATATATATATATATATATATATATATATATATATATATATATATATATATATATATATATATATATATATATATATATATATCATGGACTCAACTTTATATACATCGTATATACCTACTACGCCACTCCATTTAGGGTGTACCAGGCTGTCACAATAGCTTGTGTACACCTACTACCATACCCCACGCCATTTAGTGTGTGCAAGTCTGACAAAATAACATTGCGTATACGTACTACAATACCCCACGCCATTTAGTGTGTGTGATAGTCTAAAAAAGAAATAACATCGTGTGTTTCTACTACGCCAAGCCATTTAGTGTGTGCCAGTCTGACCAAAAAGCATTGCGTATACCTTCTACCATATCCCACGCCATTTAGTGTGTGCCAGTCTGACAAAACAACATCATGTATTTCTACTACCCACGAAATTTAGTATGTACCAGTTTAATAAAATAACGTGTATACCTACTAACCCACATCATTTAGTGTGTGCTAGTCAGACAAAGTACTATCGTGTATACCTACTAACCCACGTCATTTAGTGTATGCCAGTCTGACAAAAAAAAATTGTGTATACCTACTAACCCACGTCATTTGGTGTTTGCCAGTCTGACAAAATAGCATTGTGTATACCTACTAACCAACGTCATTTACTGTGTGCCAGTCTGACAAAATACAATCGTGTATACATATTAACCCACGTCATTTGGTGTGTGCTTGTCTGACAAAATACTATCGTGCATACCTCCTACCCACGCCATTTTGAATGATAGGTTGCTGAATGAAAACTATAGGAACCTCAATAGAACATAAAAGGAAAGAAAAAGAAAGCTTTAATAAAAGCTTCTTGGTCCTTGTATGTACAAAACATCACAGGATAAGTACCGTAAGTCTTTTTAATGAAATATTATTTTAAAAAAAAGCCTGTGACTGATGCTACAAAAAGTGCATTGTTGTAAACATTATGAAATCCGAGATTCGTATATGTTTAGTAAAATAACTCATATCAGCCGACTCATGGATCATGTCTCTGACGATCATCATTTATGGCCTGGTTTTAGTGTTTAGAAGGGCGAAGAAGTCAGTACTGCAATTCTTAAGATTATTTGTTTCAATTGCAGAGATGTGTTTTACAAACTTTAATTTTTTTTTCTTCCTTTTCACGCAATCAATTTTATTATGAAAATCGGAATATATATATATATATATATATATATATATATATATATATATATATATATATATATATATATATATATATATATATATATATATATATATACAAGTAACAGGTACAAGTGTACTTGAAACTACCCAGAACGACATGAGATGATTAGTTTGTCGTTTGTACTCAGATATTGCTGCAGTCAATAAGGTTTGTGTGTTTTGGTCAAATCTAGATTTGTTTTGATATCTTTGTCCCCATTCTTTTTGTAGCTGCATTCAATCAAATAAAGTATTGATTATATTTGTGACTGTAATCAGAGATATTTTTTTAAATATCATCCTATATATGTGTACATATATACCTGTTTAAATGTAACTTAGAAACTAATCACTCGTAATTTCGTATTAATTAGTATAGAAACAAAAAGTTGATCAGAAGGTACAACACTCTTGGTAAAAATGTTCTTGTTGTTAGGAAGTTGCGAATTTCTTGACCTCTGATCTCGATGAAGATTTAACGTTCTAGGCAAATAAGGAGCATTTAAAGTAATGCTAATGATTTAAATGTTGTATTAAATAAATAAATAAATAAAGTAAATTAACATGCGCAGTTATCAAGTATTTGAAATTTACAATCAATAAATAAACCTACAGGGATGTTCGATATACTACCTGCGGTCTATTCTTGTATGTAATTGCTGTTTAGGTGTTATGTTTGGAGAGCATGAAGTAGCCACTGACAGGTGTTGTGTATATTAAGAATGATAATCTCATTATACGGTCTGGCATGGTCTGGCCGCCTTCAGATTCTTACTACTGGTACTACAATATGTAAGGATTCCCATGCACACTTAGCAACATGTTTACAATCAAGTGGACATTAAAACCTCGCGAATATTTTCATTCGTTGGAGGTATGGTATTGTAAGTGGCTTAAGAGTGCTAAATACACATTGACCATTCACTCCGTTTTTCGTTAATTGATGATTTGTCTGGCTGAGTTACATGTGACTGGTATATCATCGTTTGCCAATAGGGAGTTTACTTTGCGATTCAAGAAATTTGCCAGAATCAGGCAGTGATTACAGTAGGTAGTGAGTTAGAGCGTGGAGTGCTATCAAAGAAACTACTGTAGAAAACAGAAGCATCTATAGAGTTGTACTAATTATTTTATAGAAGTCTATAAATAGTTTTACCAATTGTTTCACAGAATTATAGCAATTGTTTTACGGTGCTATACCAATTGTTTTAAAGACGAGTCTATAAATAGTTGTACCAATTGTTGTACAGAGATATACCAATTGTTTTACATAGTAGAACCAATTGTTGTACAGATATACCAATTGTTTTACAGAGTTGTACCAATTGTTTTACAGTTATACCAGTTTTTCTTTACTCTTTACAGAAGAGTATATAAATAGTTGTACCAACTGTTATAACGGAGTTTGTACCAACTGTTTCATATAGTTGTACCAATTGTTATAACATAGTTGGACGTACCAATTGTTTTACAGAAGCGTCTATAATAAGCTGTACCATTTCCTTACAGAAGCGTGTGTGTGTGTATATATATATATATATATATATATATATATATATATATATATATATATATATATATATATATATATATATATATATATATATATATATATAATTGCAGTTTTACAGAAGAACTCTATATAATTATACCAATTGACTTATACTTATTGTTTACAGAGTTTAAGATTTGTTTTACAGCGCATTTCAAATTGTTTTATAGAATAAATTTTAAGTGATAATATATATTACGTTGCATTCTGAGACGTGGAAACACTTTTACAACTTGAAAGAAGGAATGAAACTAATATATCAAATTGCTTTCTAAAACTTATTTTTCCAAGTTATATTTCTTTACGGCATTTTCAGTGCACGCTTAGAAATACATTACTTCATGGCGCAATAAATAGTCGATCAACGTGATCATTTTTTCAAAACCCACCCTATTCAACTATTAACCACAGGGGGCGTTCACTAGTTATTATGTACTTTTCAACGGGTGACGTATGTAAGTTTAAGTTGTTTGCAACATGTACAGTGAATAGAATGCTGACATACTTGTATGCTACTTTGATGTGTTGTGCCTGATATTTCTTTAGGTATTTTAATTGTGGAAATTGTAAATGATCTTAGCAAACTGCTAAAATGACTGCTCCCTTGTGCTCCAAAAATCAGCCCGAATTTGTTTAAAGTACACTATCTACTACCTACTAGCAGCTATTAAAATGGGAAAATGAATTTTGCCAGACTAGAAAATTCCAGCTTCTAAAAGTGCAATGAATAAATTACTAAATATATCAAATGTAAAAAAAAAAGTTTTTAATACAATTTACCTTTAAAGTTCAGGAAGTGAAAATGACCAAATGGAGCTAGCACTTTTTTTGGAAAGGCGCACATCTGGAGCAAGGCCAAGCTGTATGCTCTATAACCCATATTACTCCCATCAAATACACCGAAATAAAGGAAATTGAAGGTTCTTTGAACAATAATAAGATATGCAAGGTTTTTTTTTTAAATATCCAGTATAACCAGTGAGGAAATCCGGGGAAATTATATTTCTTTAAAATTCTAGGCCTATGCAAAATACGAAACTGTGGAGCACCACCAGAACCCACCCATCACCCCAAAATATAAAGATGATGGAACGGTTTTTATTTTTTAACAAGCATCGGTTGTTTCTGTAACCTGAATAGATTATATATTAAATAAGCTGAATACATTATGTTTCAATAAGCTGAATACATTACGTATCAATTAACTTGAATACACTACGTATCAATTAACCTGAATACATTACGTATCAAATAAGCTGAATACATTAAGTATCAAAAAAGCTGAATACATTAAGTATCAAATAAACTTCATATCTGCAGATGGATAGCATTTATGAATCCGTGCGTTATTGATGATGTCACAACCTGTTCACCAATAAGTTTTTGTTCTTGTTACAATACATACAAAACTGAACACATTGTCATTCCTCAGAAAGGTAACAAAAGTATATTTATGCCTAAATTTCTGATGATCCCCATCAGGAATCAATAAAAATCTTAAACAAATAAGGCACACATTTATACCGGAAGTTAGTAACAAATTCGTCTGTTTGTTTCACAGCATACACAATTGTATGCATGGAGGCTTAGAAGCGTTCTGCAATTGATTCGGGTGAACGATTTATGATGGTAAGTCGTTAATATTATTTACAAGGACACTTTTGCTAAAATAAATATTTATACAAAGTTCCTAACTCATTACCAGTAACGAAAGAAGACAAGAAAACGAGAAACTTGAGACTCAGTCTCATTACATCCCCATCAGAATATATAAGATGTTATTTGCAAAACAAAGTTGATACTCAAATACTTCTGAAGAAAGGATATAAGGTTTATAATCAAACGTTTTAGTAAAAAAAAAGGCACCGATGCCTGCGCTCTTTTGTTGGGGTGTATATTCATATTTTCAGCATTAAAGTTTTTCATAATTGCAGAATTAATAGATTATTTTGCCCCATAACAATAAAGGAGTAATGTTACAAATTTGTATGACCATTTTATTTCTGCATGTTACTTAGATCTGGGAGAGGCATTTTGAAATTTGGTCAGAAACAACTATTGCATGGTTAGATCTATCCAAAACACTTCAGCATACAGTGTTACATTTAAATGAAGACTATTATTGCCCCTCAACTAGGAATAAATTAGTCCACAGTAGTTACGAAATCAATTAAACATACAAGTTGCCCAGTACATAAAGTGTTTAAATAAGATCAGCATAAGCGACTCTCTCTCTCTCTCTCTCTCTCTCTCTCTCTCTCTCTCTCTCTCTCAAATCGTACAGTAACGGATGCTTGAAAATGGAAGAATTGCTGGCTGCATAACAAGGCAAGAAACACATAAATATCGGACTTTCTTAAACAATTTTCTCACCGATATTTAAATGGTGTAGAAAAGACTTTTTATGCGCCAATTGGACTACTTAGCTCAAATTACTAAGTAAAACACCGTCTATTTTCTGACTGAAAGGTACTGTCTCTGAAAAAGTCCGAATCAGTATTGTAAATTATGCTCGAAAATGTGGCAATAATCGAAATAACTGCAGACTTTTACTTTATCACGAGAGGTTGTAATTGGTCCAATTAACAGATTTCCGTGGATCATAGGAAAGTCACACTTTAATCTCTTACCTATCTGTCTGTCTGTCAGTCTGTATGTCTGTCTATCTCTCTCGATGGACGAATATTCTAAAAACAAACAGTCTTATCTGTTTACATTCGTCCATCGTTGCGGTCAGTACATTTGAGATCCTGACTATAAACAGACCCAAATGCTAAGGTAATCAATGATTCTATATCTCCCCATGTTGGCATCCCCATAAAATATACCACAAATTAAGATGTCAGCAGTGAAAACTTTCTTATAAACCATCTGTTGACAATGAGAAGCAATTTAATAATATCCGTCGTCCATATGTTTTAGCATTTGTGAACGGCCTAGTACACAATCATATTTTCGCTTAGATACCTGTCCTGATGAAAATGACCCTGTTTATTTTCTCTTTAACTATGTTTATGTTTTTTTTTTGTATCATATGTGTTTATTGTAAACAGAGGAATAATTTGTCAGTGTGTATTACCAAGTATACTTTCTTTTGCAGTGTGTATTACTAACTATACTTTATTTTACAGTGTGTATTACCAAAAATGCTTTATTTTGCAGTGTGTATTAGCAAGTATACTTTATTTTAAATTCTTGACATGTGTCTAGTTGGGTATCGTGTTACTAAAATTAGCGAAGTGTTTGTATTTAACATAAAATGGGCTGGTCTGGGTATGTATGTATATTGGGTTTGACCTATCAATTAGCATGTCAGTTTTGATGTGAAATTAGGTCCAGACATCAGCGATTTCCGTGTAGCAAAATTAAGTTAGACTGGAGTTTCAACTCCAGACTTAACTTAAGAAATTCTGGGACAGACAATGCTATTTATGCGTCATCTTAACCGGAGAAGAATAACTATTATATTTTCTATTTGCCGAAGGAAAAGTCGCCGTTGAATTAATTTTCCTTCTTGAGCAAAATTTCTAACTCGGAAAAACTATTAACTGGTGTGTAGGAACTTCCCCCTCCCAAAATAACAACCATTCTTCTTGTCTTGACCTTGAAATTTATCATCCAGTAGTGAGATTAAGCAAATTATGACGAACATAATGGAAAAATAGTTGTTCGAATTTAAGTTTGTATCGAATATTTAGTAAGTGTTAGGACAAATATCTCGACTTCACAAACTACTTTGGTATATTTATATAGCAATAAAATGCAAGGCTGCAAACGTTTACACATGTAAACGGCTTAGTTTTGTCTACTGCCTGTAAACGTTTACACATGTACACGGATTAGTTTAATATACTTTCTGTAAACATTTACAAAACTAGTAAACGTGTGAACAAACATATACGTGAATATCATTGATGCGGGAACTTCCCGGTACCAATATATTTTTGCAGCTTTGCTCAAGAGGGCTACTTATTAGCATATTTCTGTGCATTCTTTACTTACGATATGCATAATTTTTATATGGAATGTGGTGGCATCACTAGAAACAAGCCGAAAATGACGATAATTGGTTGTAGCGTATATTATACAACTCTGCACAGAAGGTTGACTATTATATTATTGACAATTATATTTTTTACTTTTGAAAAACAGATTGGTATTTTGGTAACGAAACCTTTGATATTAATATTTTATTTTAAAGAACCACCGATGCAAGCCACTGTACGGTTTGTTAGTCATTGGAAATCCTATTAAAACATATTATGCGCATGTCCACACGATATATACGGTCACATTTGTTTACTTTTTCATCATGTACATGTTTGTAGTAGTTGCAAACATGTTTAACAATGATCATATACACTGTTTTAACCTAATTTTCTGGATATATTCGAAAGCCATATTCTAAATGCAGAATTTTTTGTTATAATAAGACATATATTCAATGGTCATGAATCGAATCCTCCATAGTGAATCCGCTCATAATAAGAAGCATATATCCAACAGTTACAGTCTACATACTGAATCCTGGTATGACGAAAGGTTAAAAATTCACATCAAATGATACAATCACAAAAAGGACATGGATACGGTATACACATTACAATAGCAGTCAACTGTGAAGTCGGAAATTTCTGTTTGGGTTTGTATAATTTTTTCCAGTAAAAGCCATTGTTTCAATTATTGTAAAGCGTGTACTCGTTTAGAAATGTTGCAAAAAAAAGCTTTCCCTTATAGGAAGCCTTTACTATGAGCCACATATTATTGAGATGGAATAAGAATTCTGCAAGAAAATTATGTAACTTGATGAATGAATGTTCCTTCGTAAATTTTAAGCAATAACGTGCATTTAGGCTCTTATCACTGGAACATTTATTATTGCTTGGGGTTTGGGGTGGGATGGGGTGGAGTGGGGGTTGCTCTGTCAGAACAATAATCTTACATTGACATACATATTGAACTTATATCGAAAGATACACAATGTACCATTTGCTTTTTATTTACATTCAAAAGTTCACTAAGAGTAAATGTAACTACTTTAAAATGATTCGAATACGTCACGAAACCATTATAAACACAGTATGCATAATTGTTTGTTTTTCCTGCAACATGATAGACCATAAGCTACAAACACTAAGACTCTGCAACGTGGACTGCTTCTGACGACAGAAGTTTATTTGTGATTATTCCTTCAAAGTAAAAAGTAAATTAGTAGCTTGTGAATATATTGTGTGTTTATTTCTAAAATAACGAAAGTATTTTGTTTATAACGAAATATAATTTTCAAAAGTAACTCAGTAGAGTTTCGTTATTTTCAAATAAGTTTTCGTTATTTAGGAACGATCTCTTGAAAATAACGAAAATGTTGTTTTTCTCTTATTGTCGATAAAATGCCCAGTATTAAACACAATGCAAAGAATAGAAAAAAAATTCAGCTGAAAAAATTAGAAGCACACCAGTCACAATAACTGTACATATCAATGTGTTATTCAGTTATTTTGCTAGAAACAAACAATAATAATATTAATCATAATAACAATAATAAAAAAATGTTTATCAGCCAATTTTTCATTCATACAATTGTCATTTTCAGTACGATTTCCAGAAATGTAATGTTACAACTCTATGGTCACAAATTAAGTAACAGAAGAAGCAAAACTAACTAATTTCGGAAGATATAACAAATAATTTAATCATCAAAGAACTTACAGTATTACAAAATGAATCCAAAATAATATAGATGAAATTCTATGAAAGTCCAGTAATGAAAAGTTCCATATAAATTTCAAATCTAGAAAAATGTACTGGTCTGCCAATAACGATGACATTATCAAAATGGCGTTGTTCAGAGCGTCTTTGATTAACTCACAATAGTTTCAGATAACGTAAAGCCCAAATAATGAGCACTTTCTATTTCTACTGGACAGTCGAAACAAGTGTTTTTACTCTCGAATAATATCTAAGAACAACAGAAAACACGACTGCAGACTTTTAACAGGAGCAAAAGAAATGAGAATGACTCTAAAATAGGAATAACTCTGATTGCTCAGTTCTGTCAGTATATACCATTCTTAATGAGATCTTAATGAATACTAATGTCACGCGAAAACGAGGCGAAGCTAGGCAGATCTCTACCATACTGCATATAATATATTCCTTTTGCGAGAGAATATATTATACTGATCGCGGCTGTAATGGATGTAATGCATGGTATAGAGACTGATTCTTTTTGCGTAAGAAGAATTGAACTTATAGAATTACCGCTGTATATATTATAATGACGAAAACTTGCATGATATGTCCATTCTCTAATAAGTTGATTTACGTCCTATCTTGAGTGTCCTATTTATCTACAGCACACAAAATACAAGTTAATGATAGAGAAAAGAAACTATTTAAAGCATGAATTTTGTTTTTGATTAATTATGGTTTAAATGTACAGCTATGATCAATCAATATTTTAGACAAAACACGCGGTCAGCATAAAACATTTACAAAATGTGCATAGTGACACAAACTGACCTTTTAACCAACCACATTCCCCATACCAGTAGAAACTTTGTGGTGTTTTGTAAATAGTTTTGGATACATGTCGGTATGCTTGAATTTAATTTGTATCAGAAGTGCACAATCTGGTTGTTTATATTGTATTGCTGCTTTTAGTGCCGTAGGATGGGAGGGACTGGGAATTTTCCTTTAAATGACACATTTGTCCTTTTCAGAATCATTTGTAAATTGACAACATGGATATATCATTTCATTCATAAACATTTTTTTTCAAAAACGAGACTGTCAGTTATATATTTAACACCAAAACCTCAGGATTTCTAATTCAAAGCTGTTTAAAAGCCATTATCTATCTATCTATCTATCTATCTATCTATCTATCTATCTATCTATCTATCTATCTATCTATCTATCTATCTATCTATCTATCTATCTATCTATCTATCTTAGAGAATTTAATTTGTACTCTACGGAGTTTCGAACCCAGATCCGCGAGTAAATGACACCCATAGCCTTGCCTGCAAACACTAGCCCATAACCCGTCACGATTTACCACGCATAACTCAAAAATGATGGCACTGAATCGGTATTATAAGAACTCGTGTGTAGCAGACACATTTGCATGACGACATATATATATGCAGACATTAGATAAAACAAACAAAATAGGGAAGAGTCCTGACTAAACAATAAAACTCTTGTCATTTTATATATGGGATATTGTGTTAATCTGTTAATTAAAATAATTTTCTCTTTAATTTTTGAAAGTGTTGGTCGAAGAGCATTGATTTATTTAAACAAGCAGTAAATAATAACATACATCCAGGCCACTTTTGAAACTAATTTTTCAAAAAGACTTTCAGAAAAGGGTGTAGATTTCTGCGACTGCCTTAACCATAATAAACGCCATAAGAAAAGGCAGTTGCCGTTGTGTAGCTTAAATTGTGTTTCTCTCAGGCAGCTATCGACATACATTCGAGTTACGTATGATCTGTAAGAATAACATCGAAGCTGCGAATGTAGCAAGACCCTACAGTTGCTTTACCCTAGAAAATCAAAACTTGCCACTTTAGTCATATGCATTACAGATATAAACATTTTTGTCCGAGAGTGATTTACAGTGGTCAGTCTCCGCATCTGCATATGTATTTGCTTGCTAGATCGATTTAAATTTAAAATGAGTACGGCATGAATGTGTTTTACATCTGAGGTTTAAAGCTGATTTATATTTTTGAAGCATATATAATAACGTTAAGATGAAAAGATCACCATTATCAAAAGGTTATTACGATTTTATTTATGAATATATTCAAAACTGACTACCAATGAAATAGTTAAGGCTGGTGCTGAAGGATATCGACAGGAAGTTGTGGATTTAACCGCCTTTATCGTCAGATGGTTGGGCCAAGTAATAACACAGACTGAAAACAAACAACCATCGGTCAACGACAAGAATAATAGTGATAAGCTCATATTTGTTGGTACTTCGCAGATACCGTCTTAGATACACAATAAAGATGATAGAGAAAATTAGAAGATTAATGTTCCGTGCAAGAATTCGCGTACCAGTACGTATGTGTTTTAAAGGCTAGCCAACAGATGGTGTTTGTGTACTATGTGTATTCTGAACACACTATACTAATTCAGTTTATATAGTAAACATATGGAAACACCATAAATTTGAAAATTCAGTAAATTTTAGTCTCTAATAACTTGAACTAAATCTAAATCTCACAACAAGGAATCATCTTAGATTCATCCTTCTTTGCTGACAAAAACATATGAGCCGCATAATTTTTGTTTTATAACAACGATTACTTGAATCATGTATCACCCATTTCGTATCTTTGGAAACAGTCGCTACTTTCATTCTTGGTGTTCATTAACCAAACTGCTAAATAAACTGACAGTGCAACAGTAGAGCGTTTTCTCCGTCTAATTTCCGTCAATTATATGATCAGCTTTAGAAAGATAATTTTAATTAATTTATACTTATCGTTATTAACGAATCCTTGACTCCAAAGCTTGTATATATGCTATATTATGTTTACCCATTGGTAGACCGTTTCTAATTTTTAAGTCTAATTAGTAACATGTGCGTTTTTAGTTCACTGTTTCAGTAGTTTCACTCATGATCAAAACCTGTAGAAGACAGAAAACTGGTCTATGAATGCAATGGTGCACAGGCGTCATTTAGTAACAGAAAAAAGTGACTGAAGAAATTGACGGCTATTGAGTCTATCTTTACAAGTATTATCTTTCTAAAGGACTTGCCGTCTTTTATCTGAACCTGTCTAGATGCTGGATTGAATTGCATTGATGTATTTGATAAATGACGTGAGGTTACTAAGGAAATGTTTGTGAAGAATGTGCATAAGTTTTTTTTTTTTTTGTCTCATACTTTCAGTTAAGCACGTATTTCCAGGATGGCAGCATTTAATATACGAAATAGTTTAACGAAATAACTGTTTGATGTTGGGCAATAATAGTAATCCTGGACCATTGCATTTCAAACGCAATGTAACATCTGAATAACATTTGAAACAAGTTAGAAGATATTCTTTGAAAAGTCTACGAAAGTGAGTGCAGACGGGGGCAGTAGTGGTGGCGCTCTACAGTTTCATATTTAGCACAGGGTTAGAATTTTAAAGAAAAAGAGTTATCCCGGGTTTCCTCACTAGTTATACTGGCTTTTTAAAAAGACTTTGTGTATCTTATGTATTGTTCAAAGAACCTTTAATTTCCTTTATTTTGGTGTATGATTGATGGGTGTAATATGGGTTAGAGAGCATACAGCTTGGCCTTACTCCAGATGTGCACCTTTAAAAAAGTGCTAACTCTACTTGCTCATTTTCACTTCTCGAACTTCAGAGGTAAATTGTAAAAAGAGCCGATAACTTTTTTTACATTTTATGTATTTAATAATTCATTCATTGCACTTTTAGGATCTTGTATTGTCTAGTTTGGCAAAATTCATTTTCCATATTTTAATAACTGCAAAATATAGTGTATTTAGACAAATTCAGGTTGATTTTTGGAGCACAAGGGAGCAGTCATTTTAGTTAGCAGTGTGCTAATATCATTTACAATTTCCAAAAGTATAATATCCAAAGAAATTTCGGCCACATTACATGAAAGTAGCATATAGGTATACAAATATTCTTTCCACTGTTCATGTTTAAAATGCAAACAACTTCACCTTACATCACTCTCTCAAAAGTACATAATAACTGGTGATTGCCACCAGTGAATCACAATGATATTAAGTGATTATACACTACAATATCAATCTGGCATAGTTCTCTGTGTTATATTTATTTTATATTTAAAATACCATCACCTTGATTAAATCAGTTACACATGATCTTAAGGACAGGGGCAAAATAATAACCGGTTCTATTAATATGTAGATATTGTGTAGTATTAAGTTTGTTTTGTAGGTTTTTGTTTTGTTTTGTTGCAGTTTTTCCCTTCCCCTACCCCACCCACTAGAAATTACTTATTTATCAGACCAAGACATTGCGTATGGCTTCCCGGACACTAGTCATAGGAGGCAATACCAACGGTAAACTTTTCCATGGGAAATAATCCGTCATTGCTTCCGACAGGAAGACGCTAGAGCCGAGCAGATCAGACCGACTAGAGAAGTGAGTGAACTTTTTCAGTAATTGGTATATTGTCTAAATAGTCCCTTGACTGCATTAACGAAAAACCTTCGATTTTGTCTGATCGAATTGTATGATTCACTCAAGCCAGTATCGCAAGCTGTAAATTGTCCTGTTTGGCAATGATCGTAATCGCCGTTTTCCTTGAAAGACGGCAATTAAATAATTCACGCAAACTAGGGGATGTAATGAGCGTCATCAAATATGGATATTGACACAAGTATACCATATTAGCTCGATTCGATTTAAATGCATTTGAACTTCTCTCATGCAACGAATTAAACACAAAAAAAATAATGGCGGGCTGAGTGAACATTAATCATAGTAAAGCTCTGACGAGGTTTTATTTCTCGCAAAAGTGCAATAAAATTCTCATAAACTTGAGTATAGTATACGGTACGCTCTGTCTAAAGACAAATCTACGCATAAATTACTGCAGACGAGCGCTTTTGAGACTTTGTATGCAACATTACAAAATATTAGAACCTCAGATGTTCGGTATACTTACCATACATTCGTTATGCCATCTAGAGTTTGCAATTATTCGCTAAATGTATGAAATTTACAGATATTTAGGCCCATCCTTTATGGCTGAAGTTTATATATCTCAGCGCCCGTTTGTTAAAGAAAATTCCACTACCTAACCCAGTTTCACGGCAGAAACGGATTAAATGGATGTGGGAGCGGAGTGAGAACTACAACCCTTTAGTTTAATACTCTTTTAAATGTCTTCAATTTTATTGTATTGTTATCATATTGATTAATTTCCACCCCTTAGTTTTCTTTCCAATCTTATCCTTACCGGAACACAACTGATCTTAATCTGATGAAATTTTGTTTAAGTCAGATGTCTTTCACTATCGAAACAGTCTGGGCCTTTTCTGCCATGCTGACAAAGAATTTCACATCCAATTCGCCGTCCGTGAGAATAATAATCGGTACTTATAGTATTAACATGGCACAATATGGTGACGGAAGGAGATACCGTTGTTAGCAAACAGAAATCCCGAGTGGCCGAGTGGTCTAAAACGCTGTCCGTTACGGATCACTGCCATCTCACCTCTGCGTGGGTTTGAGTATAGGATTCGGCGAATGTGGATATGTGAGAAAGCTTGCTAGTAGCTTCTCGTGGGTCGGTGGTTCTTTCCGGTGATTTCCCGGTTTCTTCCTCCACTATTAATACCGGCCGCCATAAATAGCCTATCGTGTGCTGAAAAATGGCGTTAAGCCCAACAACAACAACAGCAACTGTCGCAAACATATGGGGTGCTCTTTGTCTGAGGCAAATCAACGAACCATTCAAGTGTATGTGTTTTCCTACAATTACATCCGAGGCTATTTTTCGACTGGGCAGATATGGTTGAGTGATATTCTGATTGGTCAGATCCAGTCGGAATCAGTTCTCTGACATGCTTGTTGATATTGGAGATACTTAACACAGAGGTTGGGCAAATGCGATAAGCATATGGTTGTCACTGCAAACAATTGTTCTGATCTACTCGGATGATGAGAATGGCATGTCATTGGTTGTTTTTCTTATGATCCCTTGCGGATCATGCCAAAATCGAACATTTCCTTCTCGATTTTTTTTTTCAGGAGGAATTATCATAGTGAGCAAAGATGATCACCAACCACATCAAGCAAGAACAATCGAATTTTGCATAACGAAGAACATGTGGCAGTGACAATCATCCACGTTCATGCGCATAAAAGACAAAAGTCAAATTAAAAAATTAAAACATTACCACGGATAGAACAAAAAGAGCAAACGCGCAGCTTCAACCAGGTAAAACAAATCATGATTACCAGAAACACGGTAATCTTGTTAGCGTTTTCTTTCCACCTCAGAATTTAGCCGGAATGCCATGCTGAGATAAAATATTTTATTTCAAGTCAATTGCAGCAAGACGTAATAATTCTTGTACTAAAATGTTTAATTTTATGATCCTACATAGCTAATGATTTTTAATAGCAACATAAGCAACTGACATATAAACCACGCGGCTCCTTTGATATGCCGAATCTTCAAAACATGCATGCGTTCGTATAACTCTCTGTCTGTACAAAGTCTGATGACTTTCCTTCATTTTAAGAATAAAATACGTTAATTGAAGAATTCTTCTGGAATCTTAAAACGCTTGTAAGAAAATATAGGACGAACAACAGTAACACATGAGAGAATACACTGCTGTTTTGCAGATTTATATCTTTTCTCTAGCAGTGTTTTATCGTTTCCACTGGTTCGAATATAACTACAATTGCTAATCTAATTATTTTTAATAATCGATTGTATTTTAGGGTATAACTACGAATATAAGAAACAAATATAATTAAAATAAGCAAATAATACTTACCTGAGTGTTCCTCTCTCTCTCTCTGTCTTGTACTGTGAGAGAGTATTTGCGCTCTGTCATCATAACACGTCAATGTTGGAATCAAAATAAAGCTGATGTAACGGTTCTTTATTTAGCTAATACTCAGCATGTCGCAGTTATGTAACACAAGATAAGATAACATAGATAAGAATTTGTTTTATAGTTTCGTTTTCGCCATTCAATGTACAGGGTTACCTTCCATTAACTCATGCATAATGTACATATGCAAGAAAAAGAACAATACATTTTCTTCGAATAAAACTGAAAAACTGAATGCTTCTCAAGCTCCTATTATGACATTTCTTTCGCGACGACCAAAAATTCTCTAACCAGCATTACTACGACAGGACGTTTTTTTCCTGACTGTTCCTTGCATAGTATATGCAGGCATATATATATATATATATATATATATATATATATATATATATATATATATATATATATATATATATATATATATATATATATATGAGAAAGTAAGAAATATGCCACATCACATAAAGTGATCAGTTATCACAATTAGCGGGAATAGCGGAAATTTAATTGGCAAACAAATATTTATATCGTGCAAATGGTGTAATAACATCATCAAACAGCTGCTATCGCCAAGTTTAAGCAAATGTACTGAATGGTCTGAATTCGCATTTATAAATGATACATGATTGAAAGATTTGTAACATGTTTTCAAGCATTGTCCTAGTTTTCTGATTTAATAACTCTTGCATCACAACACTTCAAGCGTACCTATTCTTCTAACTTTTGTAATACTCTCTCTCTCTCTCTCTCTCTCTCTCTCTCTCTCTCTCTCTCTCTCTCTCTCTCTCTCTCTCTCTCTCTCTCTCTCTCTCTCTCTCTCAACGATTAATGTACGGACAGTGAACGACGAATATTATAGTCGTAACGGTATGGATTTTAAAATAAGAAATCCAATTTTAAATTTACACGATATTTCGATCAAGATCCTTTTATCATCTTGAATCAGTATATCTCCATACCAGTAGACAGATAATGGGCAACAACTGGCAAGACATTAAAATTGCACTGGATCGTATTGGAATATAATTAATTATTTGAATAATCAGTAAACAGGCAGCATAGCGTTAGTCATCATCGTTATGAACACTTTTTAGCCATAGATCAGAACTGGAATGTTTAGCCCAATGAAATGGGCCTGTTTTATTTGTAATTCAAGATGAGTTTCTTCTACATTTTCCGAATATCCAGTAGAAGAAGGAAGCAGACGACAATAAATATGATAGCAAATTAAAGACACGATGGTCATCATATTTCAGACTGTGTGAATGGCATCAATTTACCATTATATAAAGTCGCACTATCAAAACCTGAGTGTGAATACAGTGAGTCATTCTTTATCATGAAAATGACAAGAAAGCAATGGCAGCTGAGGCCGCCATCTTATAATACACATTCTGGATTGGCATGCGTTTGCCTAAAGCACTGAGTCATGCTCCATTTAGGCTTGTTTTGCTGCTTCACACATCAAACCTTCAACAAACTGTCATATTGTCAAAGAGCCATCAATATGGCGTCAGGTGTTAAGTGCGCATTATATTTTATTATAACCTGACTCGTGCATCAAAAATAAACTTCAGTATACTTATGCATGTTTGTTTGTATACAGAGAAATGGTATAATTGGTTATATGCAGAATGTCAAAGATAATACATTTTATTTAAAAGAACAATTGGATTGAAAACATTTGTCACAAAGCCCAAATTACAAATCATCGGAATCTTATATATTGCAAATTATGTTTAATTCATTTACAATAATTCAATAAAATCTTTGTATATCGGAATCATCTAATATTTCAAAGAATTTTATGTCCGTTTCTGTTTCTACTGTATAATAAGAATACAGTGTTTGTGTTTTTCGCTACACTGTTCCTCTTTCTAAAAACTACTTTTGAAAACAAATCGCTTTTTCGCTTTACAAATCAAGCAGTTTTGTTCACAAGGTCATTTTTATAAATTTGATATAGAATAAGTGGACTCTACAGAAGAAAATACCAAGTATTATTTATTTAGGAATCATGTTTGCATTGGAGTCTTAAACAGTTTTACTTTTATTTTAAAGATAATTTCCACGTGATTCTTTTAAATAGAAACTTGCTTATAATTTTCATGTGATTATACAAAACTTAATTGTAATTCTTTATTTTTCGTAAATAATTTTGACCTATTTTTTCTGTATTTCCTATATTTAAATATTTTTACCTTTTGTATAAAGTCAGTAACGGATTTACAATTGTGCTTATGTGAGCTTAAATACAGGTCCCCCTGTTGGAAAGGGGGCCCATCTTCTTGGCAAAAAAAAAAAATTACGATGAAATTTTCATCATAAGAGGCCTCATAATTAGCACAGGGCCTCATTTGTCGTAAATCCGGCACTGTATTTAGTTTATCTTTTGAGTTGTTATTTTAGACCATACTTTGAGTTGTTTTTTTAGACCATACTTTGAGTTGTTTTTTAAGACCATACTTTGAGTTATTATTTTAGACCATATTTTGAGTTGTTATTTTAGACCATACTTTGAGTTGTTATTTTAGACCATCTTTGGGTTGTTATTTTAGACCATACTTTGAGTTGTTTTTTAAGACCATACTTTGAGTTATTATTTTAGACCATATTTTGAGTTGTTATTTTAGACCATACTTTGAGTTGTTATTTTAGACCATCTTTGGGTTGTTATTTTAGACCATACTGATAATGGTTCGCAAGTAGGTAGATATAGCTGATATGAAAATATTTAAGAAAGAAAATAATGGTTATAAATTTATTGCAATATATATAAATGCATTTTCAAAATGGGCATGGCTGCAAAATTGTAAAAACGAGAGAAGAAATATAATATAAATTTAAACAGACATATTAACTAGCTTATCTTCAATATGACGAAGGAAAAAGTTATATAACTAGATGTTAAAGACCTTTTATGAAGGATGACTATGAACAATTTTCTATACATTTATAAAAAAAATAATTCATTAGTATACAGACTTAATAGAACAATAAAAACTTCAATGTGAAAATATTTTTACCTAAACCGAAACTTGATATTGGATATATATTTCACAAATTTAATTAATGAATAAGCTAAAATGATTTGTTTGTCCAAGTTCAAGAAGAAATTGTTTTGATATTACACAAATTTAAGATGTAGGTACGTTTGATATATTGTACTGACGCTACAAATAGCAGTAATCAAGGAAGGTGTCTGGAAACGTATCTAAATCGTGAACCATATATATTAACTTTTTTGCTGTTATTAAGTGAATTTAAATGATTATTTGAATAACCGAATTAATAGGTGACTTCTGTAGTTGGAGCTGATGGTCTGCAACTTTAAAATAATCAAGTAAATTATAATTTCTTTAAATTTTGGAAAGAACTTTGTACCTTGAACTATGCTTAAAACTTGTTTTATATTAAATGAATTAATTGACAATTTTATTCCATGTTTAGTCGTTTTCAGTAGAACTTAAATAGTTTTTATCATTTTATGTTTAAAGAGAACTAGTATATCTAAAAGTGTTTTGGAGTTTTAGAATTAAATATTTAAGCAATTTTATATGTTCATCTTATGTTTTGATTATTGGATGTATATCTTGACTTGAGTGAGGCTATTCATTTTCAATCGAACTTTCTACGATTTCATTATCTGATAAGATTTTTGAAAGAACTTATATTTTGACATTGGAACATATTGGTCGATGATAGTACATATAGCTTCTTTTTTAATTGTGGTCTACGGGTAATATTTTGGGGTGGGGATATTTTTATATGCTAAAATCGCGGTTTAAATTTTTACATAAAAAGAATTGTGAAAATAGACAGCTGACGGTTTTCATGTTAAGTTTGACAAACGGTGTTAATGATTTGAAAAACAAAAATGAAAATTATGGAGGGACACTTGTGCTGCTATGTCTTTTTATAATAACAATTATACCAGTCTTAGGTATAAAAGCAATTTCGGGACTGGTGTCTTGGCAATTTAATTCTGAGTGATTATTTCTTTGACTATGATGGGTCGGTGTTGGATAGATTCATACTGAGTATTTAGCCAGTGTCTAGGAGCGGACGTCATATCGATGTTTTATGGGAGCACCAATTGATTTCGTAAAACGGATCCTCCGTAATTTCTTAACATAAGGAATTCTTGGGATGTTTGGGTGTTTTGATAATGTGAGATCCAAAGACTTATTTATAGTGTGGTCATTGGTCGTGTTTAGTGATAGATGGTTCTAAAATATCAATCTTTGACTTGGAAATGCTTACTGATGGGTAGTACAAAATGTGAAGCAAGATCACCCAAGAGAGACCTTAGTTTTGCGATGTGTGGGCATTAGTTGATTATAGAAAACATTATCTGTAGTATTTGCGCTATTAAGAACCCTTCAGTTGACTACGACTGTTGTCTAAAGGTTCCTGGAGATAAGAACAACATGGAACTCAAGCGAAACTCATACAGGAGTTTGTTTGATTCCCTTTTATATATACATATAGGAGTATAACGTAAGAGCTATTATGATTTATTTTGTTTGATTATATGATAGTTTTGATTTCAAAGTACCAGTTTGAACTATCAGTTCCAAAAACATTAGACAGCATTGTGTCTTAGAAGTAATGCTTTCACTTTCAATTGCTTATAAAGCTGTACTATTCATCGCTCTCTTTTTTTTATAATATTGGGGAATGAATTCTATTACTCTGACCAGAAATATCGGGGTCTTTTCAATGACTGATACTGTTGAACGAAAAAGATCAAATATAGAATTTATTGAGACTACATTGTAAACAAATTATGTCGATGTGCTTTTACATTCATTTCCTAAGTAAACATTCTATTCTCTAAATGAGAGCTTGGGGACATATTGAAGCTGTAAATGCACTTACTCTAAATCGATTGTTTTAAGCACGTTAAACGGTTGCTAATGAAATACCTTATCAGAAATAGATGTACCAGGAACAATTTATTAATCCAAGAGTATTGAGGTAAAAATAAGAGCCGAATCCTTTTACTGGCCAGTGAATATAAACGAATTGTTTGGATATCCAATGGCCTTTGGCTTCAAAATCGCAGACGATAGGTATTAGTCTTGAACAGGAAGATACGTTAGATTTGTCTATAACAAATGAGCGTTGCCCGACAGTACATAAAACAATAAAGACATGAAATCGGCATGGCGTACAAAATTTGTATAAAATATTGAGGCATAGGAAAATAATCAAACAGCACAAAACCTTATAAGCAGGCAAAACATTTTAAAAAGGCACTGTACAAAATGTATATTTAGAACATGTTAAGACCTAAATGATGATAACGAGTAAATTAAGACCTTAAACAATAGGAACAACAACATTAATAACAAAACGGACAAAACCCAAACTATTGAAGGTATATGTATCTCAAATTAAAAGGAAGCACGTGTAATTATTAAAAGCGCGCTGATAAATAAATTAAACATTACTTAAGGAAAAACAAAATATATACAGATGTTGCATTTGCGGTTTTATCATTCCTAGATAAAATTAAAGATCTAAATGAATTTAAATTTGGGTCTTCCAGATTTTATGGGTAGATTATTTAGTAGAACTGCAGTTGTATTTCTAGAGACTTTACCCAGACGTTGTGGTTTTGGGGATATCTGATCAGACTACTGGACTATTTTTCTTCCTGTGTGTCAGTAAGGTTTGCCAAGTCCGGGGAGAAAATTAATAGTGTTGACGTCATCATAGTCATATAGAGATGCATTTAGTAACAAATAACAAATTATCAGTGATAATAACAATTAAAATTAAAGGTCTACGCATTAACCACTGTGGAACCTTTTTGAATTTCAGTTAAACTTACTCAAGAAACCTTCATATTAATCTGCTTCTTACAATTTGAGAGATAGCTCAAGAGGAGAATTACTGAGAAAAACAAAACGAGCTTGCAATGGCAATATAGGTGATAAAGAGCATTAGATAAATCAATGACAACTTCAGCTTCATTTTTCTTTTTACGAAGATCCTTCTTCAAGTCTTCGATTCAACGCAAAAGAGTGGTCTGTCATCTATTACAATTCGTAAAGTACATGATATGATTTGTAATATGTTTATATAAGACTACATCGTATTATTCTTGATAATATGATTATATGACTACATCGTATTATTCTTTATAATAAGTTTATATAAGACTACATTATTATTCTTTAAAATACGTTTATATAAGACTACATCGTATTATTCTTTATAATATGTTTATATAAGACTACATCGTATTATTCTTTATAAAACGTTTATATAAGACTACATCGTATTATTCTTTATAATACGTTTATATAAGACTACATCGTATTATTCTTTATAATATGTTTATATAAGACTACATCGTATTATTCTTTATAATACGTTTATATAAGACTACATCGTATTATTCTTTAAAATACGTTTATATAGGACTACATCGTATTATTCTTTATAATATGTTTATATAAGACTACATCGTATTATTCTTTATAATACGTTTATATAAGACTACATCGTATTATTCTTTATAATACGTTTATATAAGACTACATCGTATTATTCTTTATAATATGTTTATATAAGACTACATCGTATTATTCTTTATAATACGTTTATATAAGACTACATCGTATTATTCTTTAAAATATGTTTATATAGGACTACATCGTATTATTCTTTATAATATGTTTATATAAGACTACATCGTATTATTCTTTATAATACGTTTATATAAGACTATTATTATATGATATGTAATATCTTCATATAAGACTTTGTCAATATTACTTTTGATTTGTTTATATAAAACTACAATAATATACTTTATAATATTTTAATATATAAGACTGCACTATAATATCCTTTACAATATTTTAAATATATAAGACTTTACAATAATATGCTTTATAATATTTTAATATATAAGACTGTTTTATAATATGCTTATAATATTTTAATATATAAAACTGCACTATAATATCCTTTACAATATTTTAAATATATAAGACTGTACTATAATATGCTTTATAATATTTTAATATATAAGACTTTACAATAATTTGCTTTATAATAATATAATATATAAGACTGTACAATAAAATGCTTTATAATATTTTAATATATAAGACTACGATAATATGCTTTATAATATTGTTACAAGCCAGGGGTGTTTTGCTTGAAAGAGCGGTGTCAAAACCCTGGCTCGAATCCCGCTAAAAGTCATAAGTTTACCCCATGTTTCCAAGACTTCTATACAACGTCTGTTGTAAGTTGGAAAGCCCGACGTGTCCATTCTATACATAAATTTTACAATAATCAATCCAAGACCACATTATTTACAACTTGCCAATTAACCATCAACCGCACGGTTCTCTACATTAACTTTCCGATCCGCATGTATTTCACACCGTAGAAACTGTACAACTATCCCTAACACTGGTAACTATTTTAACTGCCCACATGAGACCAGTCGATCTACCGTTTCAAGGCACATCACACCAGTAAACCTACATCACATTTGCCACTATGGCAACATAAACGGTATCTTCTGAATCCTTTCTCATTTATCCCATTGTGTAATTTACCGGTATCCTACCATAAATACTGCCATTGCTGTCACAACACCGATGTACACCATTAGGTTTTATAAAGTGCTACATCACGATAGGGACAGTCATGCGGATTGGGTCTGAGTTGGCTACTCATTGACCATGGCATCTTAGAGACCTTCTAACACTTTCTCTCCGTGACGTTTGCTCCTAATAATTGACTAATTATTTCGTGCTAAAGAATAGTTTCCATTGCACCGAATTTCAATATTCAAACAGAAAATCACACAAACCTGCAAATGGCTTAAACTAAATAAGCATCTCCTTAATTTTATGACAATATTTTAATATATAAAACTGTGCTATAATATGCTTTATAATATTTTAATATATAAGACTGTACAATAATATGCTTTATATTTTAGACTATCATAATGTTAGCGAAAGGCCAGACAAATCTTTGGAATAGAAGTTAGCAACGTGATTGAATCAATTCAACCTTGTCAACAAATGTCGATAGTTTAATATTTAAAAAAAAACAACAAATGCATTAATATAACAAGGAATGCATGTTAATTAATGCAAAGATAAAGGAGGTATGTTAATTAATACGGAGATAGGGAGGTATGTTAATTAATCCAAAGATAGGGAGGTATGTTATTAAGACATAAATAAAGATGTATATTAATTAATCCAGAGATAGGGAGGTATATTAATTAATGCAGAGATAAGGGAGGTATGTTAATTAATGCAGAGGTAAGGGAGGTATGTTAATTAATACAGAGATAAGGGAGGTATGTCGATACAGAGATAAGGGAGGTCTGTTACTTAATACAACAGCAAGGGTGATCAGTTTGCGAGATAGGAAGGTTTCTTAATTTATTACAGAGATGAGGAAGGTCTCTTAATTATTACAAGATAAGGAAGGATTGTTAATTAATATAGAGATAAGGAAGGTCTGTTAGCGAGATAAAGAAGGTCTCTTAATTAATACAGATATTTGGAAGACCTGTTAATTAATACAGATGTAAAGAAGGTGTTTAATTAGTATACAGTTAAAGAATGGAACTTGTCATGAGGGTAAGAAGAGTTAATTTATTTTGACGTATTCTCTTGTACCACAGTGCTCTTTAAATCACGTGTTATGCATAGTTATAGTGTGTGCTTAATTGTTGGCCGCGAATGTAATTTAAGATAAGGATCATTTGTGTACTAAAACAAAATGTTTACTTAGCTAACTTTTGTCCATGGTTTTAATTTGAAAGAAAAAGAACTTAACAAGGCTTTTCGACTTCAGAATATTCTAGAAGCATACTTATTTAAACATCACACTCCATAACAACAATCTCTGGTTGCTGTTTTTCATTTTGTTAATGAAAGTAATTGAATTTATGATTACTGAATATAATAATTGGAGAAGGAGCTGAACTAATACAGATTATAAAGTGATGTAAATCCAATATCAACACCAAACATTCCTTCTCGATTATGTTATAATTTACTT
Organism: Potamilus streckersoni; assembly: GCA_016746295.1. Taxonomy (NCBI): domain Eukaryota; kingdom Metazoa; phylum Mollusca; class Bivalvia; order Unionida; family Unionidae; genus Potamilus; species Potamilus streckersoni. The sequence goes on from JAEAOA010000584.1 coordinate 661,789, forward strand.
GATGCATGCTTATAATTTTATCGAAAATATCACGCTGGATGATCCACACCATGAATTAATACTCTACCTACCCCTACATCCCTTGCATAAACAGATATGGTCAGATTTGGAACGGAACGAACTGTTGCATTCTTGTGGCTTTTAACTCATCAAAAGCCTCCTAACACTTGTCAGAAAATAAAATTTTGATTTCTTACTCAACAAATTTGTCCGAGGTTCAGCAAATATGGACAAATGCACTTATAAAGGTGTAACTTGACTAGGTTCCACAAAATGTCCTAAAATATAACCAAAGCAAGGCAAAGCTTACTTTAATCTAAATTAAGTGTTAGATTTACTGGGTCAATCAAAGAATTTCTAACTGGTTGCCAAGTGATCTTCCTAAGTATCGTTGCAGATGATAACGTTATGTGGGCATTACAATTGTCTGGACCATATGTTACCATGGTAACATATTGTCCAGACCAGATGTTACCATGTAAACATATTGTCTGGACCATATGTAACCATGTAAACATATTGTCTGGACCAGATGTTGCCATGTAAACATAATGTCTGGACCATATGTTACCATGTAAACATATTGTCTGGACCATATGTAACCTTATAAACATATTGTCTGGACCAGATGTAACCATGTAAACATATTGTCTGGACCAGATGTTACCATGTAAACATATTGTCTGGAACAGATGTTACCATGTAAACATATTGTCCAGACCATATGTAACCATGTAAACATATTGTCCAGACCATATGTTACCACGTAAACATATAGTCTGGACCATATATAACCATGTAAACGTATTGTCTGGACCATATGTAACCATGTAAACATATAGTCTGGACCATATGTAACCATGTAAACATATTGTCTGGACCATATGTAACCATGTAAACATATTTTTTTATATAAATGACATTGGTATGGTAGGTCCTTACTACTACCTTCAATTACTAATAGAGGGTACGTACACAATACAAATTAAATATGCATAATAAATTCTTCCAGGTGAATTTTTGGATGTTTTTTGTTGTTGTTGTTTTTTTTTTGTTTTTTGTTCTTTCTCCTTTTATTGCCAGGACGTTGTTTTTCTTTATTTCCAGGGTAATTGTTTGCAACACTATCTATACCCACTTGACGTCTTGGACCATTTCAGTGCAGATATTTTATGTGTTCAGTTTAGGTTCAACTTACATCATATAGGTAATAGAAAAACGTCGTCATGATAAGTTCCGAGTTATATTTTGAACAAGCATGACTAGGTTGTATGTTCTAAAAGAACAATCATAGCGAGGCCCCGTGTTCTCATTGAGTAATCATGGCGATGTCCCATGTTTTCAACAAGCAATCATGACTAGACTGTGGCTTTTCGTTGAGCATTTAAGATTATGCTCTTTGTTCTCAAATAGCAATCACGACTAAATTTGTGTTCTCGCTGAGCTATCATGACCAGTTTCGCGTTGAGCAAGCACGAGTAGACTCCGTTTTGGGTTGGGCATTTCATGACTGGGCAATGTGTCCTTGATACTTCTGGAGCTTGCAACACGAACTCAATACACATAACGCCAATTCACACACAATGCATCGATTCAGTATACAGGTTACGATTATGTTTCTGCTCGAACAATAGTTATTCGGATCGTTTGAATCTTATTCCTACTCTAGAATTCAGTGAGATAGTAATGAACATTGTATTTGAAATAAAACTTATAAATGTATTATGTCATTCACATGTCTTGAGAAACAAAATAGAGGGAGAAAACACTCCGAAAAAAAGTGCAGGGTCAGAGAATGTCTAAGAACAAATACCGAGCACCTACTCGTTCGAAGGAATATAGACTAATTCTGATTATTTATTACCCAAACTAACGTCGATGATAAATTTATGGATATCTGAAGTATAGTTATGTCTGGTTGTTAAACATGCCGAGAAAAGAACCACAGAGGGAACGATCTATACATATAATGTACAGACCTTCCTAATTTATTGGATTGTGAGCCTGGGTAATTTTCGTGCCGCATACGTTTTGGGACGATTGAGTCTGAACAGCGTCTCTTGGGACGATAGGGTCTCAACAGCGTTTCCAAAGACACGGTTTATTAATGAAGCAGAAGTGCGATGAAAATTAACTACGTTGAGAGACTAACGAGAATAAATAATAAAGACAGCGTTTGTGTTTAACCATGTCATGAACTATGAGAGTTAACAATGAAAAATCAATGAAATAATTAGAACAAAATGTGTCAGTTCAGATCTTCAGGCAAGCAAAGATAAAATTGGCGTCAGTTATTAAGATTCATATCAATAAGGGGAATTTAGTTCCATTTTTGTATGTCGTAACTTTTGGCGCCAGTATCACTACGATGGCATAATCTTTTTAATGCCAATATTTACTAAAGGGACGAAAACAATCCTCAAGCAGTGCGGTTTTTACTGTAATTTTCGATTCACATTATTGCAAATTCTCTATGCAGATGTCAATCCGAGGCAGGCAGAGATTACAGAGAATGGAGGACAAATGAACACATTGAAACTAGGACCAGCAATATAATACTTTTATGGAAATTTTCCGAAGAGTTCAGTTCAAGAAAGTTCTCTAGTATACTCATACTTCAACAGTACGTCACGTCAATCGTTCAGTTGTCGTCATGAACGTAGTTATTGTGTGTGACGTATACTTGATACCGTTTGTTACGCTATTATTGTGTATGACGTGTTCTTGGTGCCATTTGTTACGCTATTATTGTGTATGACGTGTACTTAATACCATTTGTTACGTAAGGTACACGCATTTGCAGCGGTGGCTACTGTAGTCTCTTCGAGCAATCGAAATATCGGTCTTTTCTGTCCAGTCTAGAAAAAAAAAAACAACATGGATTTAATTCGTCGCCATTCTAAATAAACTGCCTTCGTTCACATGGAATAATATGGTAGCGGAAGGAGACAAAATCACAGTCGATCAAATTCGGTCTTTGCTATTGTAATATATAAAGTACACTATGCCAGAGGCGAATGACCAAATAGATCAAACTGATATTTACTTCCAAGGATATTTCACGACCCGACCAAAATGCCGAAAGTTATTCCAATCGTCTCTCCAAGGTGTTTTTCCGATTACTTGTGGAAACACCCAAGCATGTTCTGATCCGATCTGATCTTTAGTCTGGACAAGCTCGGTCTTTGCCATGAAGTAGAGAAAAATTCCGGCAAACTTTAAAAATTATTCAAAACAGATCACTTCTAATTAGGCATTATTGCATTGCAGTCTACATACAAGATGTACTTGCCTCCGAAATTGAAGATCTTGAGAACAGATAAAACAGCGCTCCTCCAAAACTGAAGAGTTGATAACGGAATTGCTACAAAAAGTGGCGTTAATTTTATGTTATGCAAAAACAAATGCCAATACTTTATTTTCAAGACTTTTACTTATATTCAATTAGAATAAGGACATACATTAAAATTTTGTTAACATTGGCAAGAAATGAAAATAAATAGTAAAGAGGTTATATTTATAACTATTTGCCTTTACTCGTAGCATACAGACTTGTTCTCTGAAATGGTCAGCGTAGAGATAATATAAAAAAACTGGATAGTAAATAGCAATATGACAGAGGCAATTAGCGGCTATGGTGCAGAGTGGACACTTCGGATGTAATTCGGCTTCCCGGCCATTAAAAACTATACTCGGAACTATTTTCGTTCACATGGCAAAATATGTCATCGGAAAGAGACAAAGTCCCAATCAAAACATGTTTTGTCTTTTGCTATCGCAACATATGTGGTGCATTTGGCCACAGGAGAATCACCAAAAACTTATCAAATTTATACATATTCCTACTACACAAACAGAAGTTATTTCTCAACTTGAAGGAAATGGTCTAGCAATATTTCGAAAACACTTTTGAATGACCTGATCACACTCACAAAGATGCTTAACCATGCGAACACGGCTTTCTTTCTGTTAATAATTGCATCTGTATAGTGTCCTTTTTTGTCTTGTAAAGTGTAAGTCACTGTGATCATGTGGGCGCTTTTATTGATCTTTAATAAAAAATACTAATTCTTGTTCGTAAATTAAACAATAATAACGCTGTGCCAGTCTTTTCATTCCTGTTTATTGAGTAATCTGCATTAGCATAAAATCTTATAGAAGAAAATTATCGATATCCATGGACTATTACATGGGTAACCGAACTCTAACATGAGTCAAGAAAAGCTGACGTCAAGTCTAGTCATTACCAATACAACCGTGTTTAATATAGTTGCGATATGATAGCATGCGACACTCGATCCGGTTAAAACTGGGTCATACCTTTTGATTGGAATCGTCTAAAATGTCCACTGTACAAGGAATATTAGTTGAGAGCATGAAATTAAACTGAATATTCGCCAATTATAGGTAGCTCAATCTAATTCTTAAGAATGGTAACAACAGCTTTATTAATAGGTACTGTCTAATTCTTAAGAATGGTAACAACAGCTTTATTAATAGGTACTGCATGCCTACACAACCTGTGACCTTAGCATGTAGGATTTAGCAGAACGATGGATAATTAGGATGAATGAGACGGAAGAAAAACATAGCAAATATCTTATACACCTATCCATGCTACATGTCATAAATTTCGCAGTAAATACTATATTTATTTTAATATTCCACCACCCCATGAAGATAAATGACTAGTAATCACAGGAAATGCCACTGATATAGATCTTAGGTGTGAACTAAATTGCTGAGTGCGGTCAGCATCAATTGCATTGATCGTGAGAGCTACAATACATACTGAACGATCGATTTTATCTAAAAGAATAACATTTTTTTTTACCTGGCAGCAGCTGAGTCCGGGCGCCGTAAAAGCGTGTTTTGTTTACACCAGACTGATAACGTGTTGTCTTAACAACATGAACATGTGAAAGTGTAACGCTCTTCAGAAGCACCTTCCGACGAAAACAGAAATGGTTAACAGAACACACTGTATTTGCATGACATGCGATTTAGAAAACAAAATGTCCGATTCATTTCCTCATATAATGAACCTGATTTGAACTCCTTCGTTTTGATATAAACATTTATTTCAACACACTTTCTAATGAATATTACGATGGCCAATAGATCTTCTAAATGGAATTTTAGTCAAGTTCTCTTCGACGACAGTATTTAGTTGCAACTAGAAAATCAAATATTGCGTAGTTTTCGTACGTTCTTAATCATGAACCTGTATCGACCTAACGGCATTCATTGAACAGAGCTCGCATTTTTAACGTGCAAGAAACGAAACATTTGATCAAGTCGCATTAGCAATCATTTCAATAAAATTTTTATCTATCTCGTGCCAGTATAACTTGCAATGATTGCTATAGTTATCTGGTTGTTACGTTGCAGAAAAGTTTATAAAAGTGGACAATGTGCACGTTTCATCCAGCGTTTGTTGCGTGCTCAGGAACATTTAATCAGACGCCAGTTTATTACATTGAATAAATAAAGGTGTAGGATTTCTGTGGGGCATGTTGTCTGCCGCAGACGAAAAAGTGCAATATCATTGTGCATTATCCAATCTGTATCAAATGGATTCTTCATGAATTCACTTAAAAGTACCGACTGTGGCAATATGCACCGAACATCAATAACAGTGACTTCTTGCAAATGCAAATTAACTGCATATCAACAGTGAACCAATCAGTTGAATTGATGATGCACGAATAAAGTAAACAAAGAGTTGGCAAACCAACAGCAACAAAAACCCCAAGATAAATAAATAAATAAATAAATAAATAAATAAATAAATAAATAAATAAATAATAATAATAATAATAATAATAATAATAATAATAATAATAATAATAATAATAATAATAATAATAATAATAATGAATAGCAATATAAACTGGTAGATTGTCATGATGGTTGAATCCAGTCCCCTTGCGTGCAAGCATTTCGCATGATTATTTAATTAAGCCAAAAATAAGCTAAATGTCCGTGAGTATAGGAAGCGCCTTTAAAATAAGAAGCTTTTGCTGTCAAGCAGTCAGCTTGTTTAATTTATTAATTAACTTTTTACGTCCCAGTAGTGAATACATGTGCGCTGGTTGCTGCTGCACGAGATTTTAGGGCTATAGCTGGAGAGGTCAATGTTTATCTCAAGTAAAATCTCACACTGGATTCAAGGATGCAAAACAGTCTGATGCTCTCTCGTGCATGTCATTAAGAGGTGACAAATGGTGTCAGACGTCGCTGTTGCTCATTGGTTTGCTGCCAGATTCGCGACCAAAAGGGCGGGAGTTCCAATCATCCATTAGAAAGAGCCAGGGTGGCTACCATTGCGTACACTTGCAGCGGCACCAAATAGCCTAACTGTGTGGTTGTGCCGTAAAAAAGAAGATTTTCTAACATATTGACAGAGAGACAAAGTCAATATCCCAGAGTGAATACGAATTCGTCAGGTATAAAAATAAGAGTTAAAAAGAGCACAGAGAATGCTAAGTAAGATAAGTAAGACAGAGTAGGATATCCAGCGATGTGATATTGGTACTCATAAAATAATACGAAACACTTACAAAATCCAAACTGGGCAGACACCACTGGAGGTTTGTGTGTAACTGACCACCGCCAAGAACATGATGATAGTTTACAGTGCCTTACATCAGAAATAATGTCAATTCAAAGAGCTAGCCCTCCGGATTTGATGTCATATTCCCTCGACTGTATCCATTCAGACATAATCACGCTCTCACACTTCATCACGAATCTGAGAGAGAGAGAGAGAGAGAGAGAGAGAGAGAGAGAGAGAGAGAGAGAGAGAGAGAGAGAGAGAGAGAGAGAGAGAGAGAGAGAGAGACTTGTTCTCTTCTCGTATGTGTTACAATAATCAATATGCCTAACCTTTCAATATGGCCATTCTATACAATATGTCATTTTGTACAATATGCCATTCTGTACAATAAATTCATTCCGTACAATAAACTCATTCCTTACAATAATCCCATTCCATACAATATGCCCATTCTGTACATTCATCCAAGCTATGAGGTAGTGCGAAGAAAAAAAAATGCCTGCAAACGAACTACAAACATCGAAACGTAGGTTTCGAGTATTAAATTATTTCGACATCGTGACTATGCCTCGGCTGCGGAAGGTCGTGGGTTAGATCCCCGTCGAGTCATACCAAAGATTTATAAATATGATACTAACAGCTTCATCGCTTGGTCCTCCTCAGCAATAAGAGGTTAGTGTTAGGACTGGTTGGCCTGGTGTCAGGATAATGTGACTGGATGGGACATCATGCAACATGTCTGCGGCATGATGCCTCAGTGCTAGATATCACTGTAAACTGCCACACTGCAGACATCGCAGCGATATGATTGAAAAATTGTTAAAGCTACGTTATAAATCTTAATCACATCACATCACATCACATGACATCACATCACATCTCATCACAATCTCTGCTCTTAAAATAAATTACAGAAGAGTGAAAGACAAGATGCTTTGTAAAACAATTTATTTCCTTAGAATGCAAAGTGAAAATGAGAAAAAGAATTTATGGTATTGCGAACTAAATCCTACAATAATCCCAGAATTACAGATACAATTCCTATTAATTTAATGTCCTGAATAAAATTCAACCAAAGTCGAGAAAATCCCAATACTAAAGCTGATGACGTGTGTTTGTGGTAGATATTAAAGTGTTGGTGTGTCAACAGGTTTTAGTTGAATCACAGAAATAAAATTCGAGGTTTTAATTATGTTTAAATTCCTGTGAATATCTTTATCCAAGAATTTTATCAGAACACTTTAATATTTTCAGAGAAAATAACACCTAAATTCAATAATTTGAGCACACAAAAAATTTTAGCACAAAACTCCTGATCACAACATATAATACAGCTTAAAATTACCTGTATGTTAAAGCACGAATGACCAAGTCCTCGCAATCACAAGATTATTCGTTTCTTTACTTGACATCAGGTTACAATTAGCATTTTCTAAAACAAAACATTACCTAATGGAAAACAACTTTCTAGAATGATCCAGATGTTTACAAAATAAAAACCATGACCTGTAAAATTCACCCAAGAAAGTCTATAATAACACTGACCCAAATCTTCTATTAATAATGATCCTGATATTAAGTCCATACACATAGAGATTAATTTAGCTATGTATTAGTTGCTGACAAAACATGAAATATAGGAAAATAAAAAGTCGATCAGGTCAAGCAGAAATGAATTCAATTTTGGTCAAGGTCAAGTCCAACAAACAATGTTGCATTGCAAAAGCATGTAATGAAATATATTTTGTTTTTATAAAACTAATAAACAAATTCTTAAATTAATATACACTCATAGATGTAAGTAAAATTTAAATATTATTATTAATAGTGGAAAACTGTTTGAATATATCATTGATGTAACACCCAAACATACTCTGGGTAAAGACACGCGAATATTTTATCATCGGCAACGGTACTGTGTTGGCTGAAACTTTCCACACACATTTGCTCATAATAAACATTTTATGAAAGTATTGGCATTTACGTCTTCTTGTCATTTACCTCATTTTTCCATCAAGAAAAAACCGTTATCTGTTCCAGAATGCAACAATAACGAACGATTCAATACACCTGAGACCTAAAAGCTGTTTGTAATTACACTTGATGTTTCTTATTGAAGAATGCCACGATAAATATACATATCAAGACATTACGGTCTGCCATAGTGAATCAATCGCCAATGACCCGACGAGACCATGACGTGACCCGAGGACACCTTCTTCCCGGGGTCGAAAGTCGGGGCATGATCTTTGGCTTAGTCTGGTGAGCTTGACTGATGTACGTAAGGTATATGGGATGTATACGGTAAAACAAAACCTGCTGTCCATTGCTGTGAAATATGAGTACAAATTGAAACTAATTAAAACATTGAAATAGTAGACGAAATAAAAGTACTGTAACCGTTATTAACTTCTCTGCCTGGTAAAATGCAAACGGAACCACAAACAGCGTAGAGCCGGATCTGCTGTCGTATAATGCATAAAGAGATTGGGGTCTGTTATGTTCTTTTGAAGTTTTAAGGTGAGTCAACGGACCCTGAGTATTACCTGCTCATTTTGCAGTGACAGTTATTGATCCATGCTGTAAGTTGGATTTGTATACATCCATGCCATTCTAGTAGCTCTCGTGTGATGTAAACCCAAGAACATAAGACCGTTAATATAATTTCCAAAGAATACTAGCAATAAGGAAGCAGTAGCACATAAAGACATTCAATGTACTCTAAGGTGTAGTTAAGCTCCTTGAATTCTTCATATGAAGAAAAGATGTGATGATCTGGAATAACAGCCATACCGTGGACTGCTATCCTAATATGGAGATAGTCACATTCGCGGGATTTTAAAACCGCAGACAATAAATCTTAAAATTGTTACACATTAAACGAGGGTTCAGGTGATCAAGAATATTGTATACGGATGAATTTAATACACAAGGCATATTTATGTGTCAAGAAAAGAGTTGTTACCAGCGGTCAGTCATTGCATCTCTGCAGACGTTTTGCTGATTGAATTACCGGGATAAGAATGACACCAATCAGGAATATGTTCATCCTTGTTTCTAATTGTTTCACTTAGGTCACTTACAGACAAAGCATTACAACCATAGAGGTTCAAAGACCAAGTCTCCTGTCATTTTCTCACGTTTAGCTCACTCTTTAAAATAATTTAGTATCTTGGTGCTGATATCTTACAATTTACTGTAAGAGGAAGCCCGTTTAGAGACTGGTCCCTAAAAACAAAAACAAATACGCCCCCCCCAAAAAAAAAACAACAAACATGTGTCTCGACTACCTGATACATCAAAAATTGAGTCTCATTTATCGTATACCTCAGAAATTAGAGTCCGGGATAAACAGTGTCTCGACTATGTTAGAAATGATTGAAATGTCAACAGTGAAATCACACACGGCAGGCTTGCTGGCAGTATCTTGCTTACTGTAAACGATCGTGAAAAATAATCCAGAAATATTGAAATCAAATTAATAATCAGGACAACTGAAGTAAACGTAACGTGATGTAGATAATCATAATAAATAGATAAATAAATAATTTCTAATAAAAATGAAAATTTCTAATAAAAATGAAAATAAAAATAAAAACTAGTGCAGATGGTAGACTTGTATCCACTAAATGGTTCAATTGGATGTTTTCAGATAATGATACACTGATATGCTATAAATTACATCCAGACATCCGCATTATGTCACTACCGCTGTGTAACATCAGGTTCTAAAGAACCATCAACCGTCATTAAAATATTCCTTGGCAACATGTAATCGAAAATCCGTGACTATTCTCACTGCCCTAACACGCGACTTAGTGTCTCTCGCTCGATTTAATGTATGTTTTATTTCTTATTGCAGTATGACTTGACTGTATTATTATTATTATTATTATTATTATTATTATTATTATTATTATTATTATTATTATTATTATTATTATTATTATTATTATTATTATTGTTGTTGTTGTTGTTGTTGTTGTTGCTGCTGTTGTTTTTGATGTTTGTTGTTGTTGTAAGTGAAATACTACAGTAAATTATTTACAAATCTACAACACAGCGTTTTGCTTCTGGTTTATATAGATCGAAGCGTTATTTACTTGTCATATGACTTCTCGCTCAAAAATATATCGAAAACACGTAAAATAGAGAAATGCATACATAAAAATCGAAACATTCCTATATAGAGAAAACGGATATTCTCTCTCTCTCTCTCTCTCTCTCTCTCTCTCTCTCTCTCTCTCTCTCTCTCTCTCTCTCTCTCTCTCTCTCTCTCTCTCTCTCTCTCTCTCTCTCTCTCTCTCTCTCTCTCTCTCTCTCTCTCTCTCTCTCTCTCTCTCTCTCTCTCTCTCTCTCTCTCTCTCTCTCTCTCTCTCTCTCTCTCTCTCCTACAGCGGAAATATAAGAAATAATTTTCAAAATGGATGCACATGTTCTCTGTTCTGGTTTATATGTTGCTCCAAATTAGCTCGTGGAAGGACCCTTGTATTGACATTTTAATCGCAGTTTCATGTCGACTTTGACGGAAAACAGGGCTCTTTTATATTGCCAAAAGAACCGAAACACCACACGCATCTTTAGATACTTTTCAAAATTTAGGAATGGTGGTTGATAAATTTATCCTTCGTGTGCACAAAACAAATGGCAGGTAAAATTATTTACCAACATTAACGTCTACTTTCAGACGATAGCAGATAATATGTTGCGTGAAAGTTAAACAATGGACGACAGCAAAACGCTTGCGAATACGTAAAAGATACCTTTGACGACTGCTCATTGATTTATACTGACAGTAAAAGTCTGAACGTATTCTAAATTGAGACCTGATTTTATGTTCAATGAAGCTGTTTTAGCGTCATAAAGAGTCACTTAAAATGACAAACAAAAAGTCTACGATCGTCTCCATTCAGTTACATCCATCGTGATTCATAACATATCATTGCCAAATCATGGAGTTAAGCTTCCTAACACGTTTAAAAAAAAAACTCTTGCCTTTCTCGCATCTCTGAAACAACAACAAAATATTTTTTTTTAAAAATAAGATGAAGAAAAGAAGGAAAAATATTCGGACCTAATCAGGTTACTTGCTTAGTTTGCCTCTCCACTGTGTCCAGCAGCATGGACAAGTGAATGAGACTGCATTTCGATTGCTTGACTTGTATCATTCAATAGAATACTCATTATTCAGTCGATTTTGTAACAAGCCGCATTAGAGAGCATGAGACAGGCAGTGCATGATAATACCTAGAATGTGTTAATTAACACGATTTAACTTGAATGAGACAAAGTAACTGCATTGTTAGGAGTTTGACAATTTAAGTACTGTGTGAAAAATGGAATATAATTTCTTGAGAAAAAATATCCTAAAATAACACCATGGATAACTTGATCCAGTATAAACTCTAAACATCGATGGGTAGTTTGCACAGTAAATATTGCACTGGTTCAAGTCACACATTAATTTTTGCTAGATCTCCAAATTACAAATGTTCCTAAACTAGAATTACAAACGATACCAAAAACCATCATTATCTGAACGTATCATGTGTTAAGAAACCTGGTGATCCGTCTACTAATTATAACTTTTTATAACAGTAGCTGCACGGAAGCATGCTGTACTTTATTAGCATGTTATTATACAAGGATAAACTCAGGCAGATATCATCTTTACCCTCAACTGCATTTCATGTACTCTTCCCCCCCCCCAAAAAAAAAAAAAAAATTGCGATAACTGTAATACCACTGAATGCATCGATAAACAGCAGAGCAATATCAGAAAGAAAAAAATTTAAGGTTGAAATGTTGGCTGTCGTTCAAGTCTTGTTAGTCTATCTCTCATCAGCTTGATAGGAAAATTATAACCAATACATATGAATCATAAACAAATATTAGGAAAGAAGGTGATATCTTCACGCTTCTTCGTCAACATGAAAAATGGTTCTTTTTCCTCTAAACTCACATGCTAGAATTTCACAACTATAAGTATGAATAAAGTCAAGATTGGATAGCATTATGATTAATGCCAATACCTACGGAGTACAAAGTTTATTTGTTTACAACATTATTATTATTATTATTATTATTATTATTATTATTATTATTATTATTATTATTATTATTATTATTATTATTAGTAGTAGTAGTAGTAGTAGTAGTAGTAGTAGTAGTAGTAGTAGTAGTAGTAGTAGTATTAACTACGTCACTGTCCTAATTCCAACCTGTTACACATTTGTCTCACGGAAATTTTATCACCCGTGAAGTGCTATTAAAATAAATATTCTCCGTTTTGTTAAAAATGTTCTGACATTTGAAAAGAGCACTCCAAATAATTTTATAGCAATATTTAAAATGCATTTTCGTTCATTTTCCTTTATAATGTCTTTTAAATCTCCATTCGGGTATAACAAATGACTCTCTACCCTTGTAACACCTGCACGAACCATGGTCTTTGTCTTCCGCATGCCTCGAGTTCAGATAACTAAAGATATAAATTTATCCGGCCCTTTAAGGTCACATAAAGGTACAAATGACCACCGGAAGCCCAAGCCATCGTCTTCGTGTCAGGTGTACGGTCACTGTTATTTTGTTTTCCTCCTTAAAATGTTCCTTTCTCTTTGAAGTGGATTCCTCCTATTTCTTATTATTCTAAGGAATTTTGAATTCTTTAAAAGAAATTTCATTATGATTGGTTGACAATAGGGGTAAGGAGGAAGATGTTTGGTTGGTCTTTTGTCCTATCAATTATTATTTGGAGTGCATGGGTATAGGATAGTAACTTTTATGAAGTATCCTGTTTTCAGAGCGATGACCCATGAAAAAGCGAGGTGATGGGCTACCAACCTACTGCTAAACTTGACAAATGATGGTACAATTAAAAGCTGTAAAATTCGTTTCTGCACGCAAAACTTTTCGGTGCAATTTTTATGTGCTAATTCTTTAGAAAATATCGGCGAACATTTCTAATCGAATTTCGCGCACTTCATTTTTTTGCTTGTTGTTATTGATCTGTTTCAGATTTGTGGGTTGGCACTTTCGACCAATTTGAATGAATAGTTTGTTGCCGAGGTTTGATTTCATTTACATCTAAAGAAAAATTTATCCTCCTTTCTTTGATTCCAATTTGAGAATAAATAAAAAAAAAATAGTGTCATATTGAGTTTAATTGAAAAAAAAACTCAAAGGCAGTGCGTAAAACAGAGTGCATACGAGGCTACAGCTGCTTTGAAGCTGAAATCTCACATCTGATGAGCTACAAGTACAATCCATGATTAAATCAAATAAAGTTAGAACTACAAGTACAATCCATGATTAAATCAAATAAAGTTAGAAATGTATATACACACTTGGCAAGCAATGAAATATTCTTTTTCATCACAAACTATTGTCAGCATGGAACCGTTTTCGTCAAGCATGGGCCTTTGATGTGAAATTTTCGTAATCATTCGACAGGCTGTAAGAATTCAATTGTCGTAGACGGATAAATTGTCATTCTTGATGATTTTATTTATCCATTTGTTACATTTTGTAATGACATTTAATTGAAATCGAGTAACGATTATCAAAACTTGAATATATTTATTCTCTTACAAATAAGATTTATATGAAATTACACAAATCGCACCCAATGTCTTGCATATGTCCTTAGTGCATTTTACAGTTATATCTGTTTAAATCCTTGTCTACCATCTTTTGGGTTACCCACCCATATCAACTGTAAAGGAGAAATGAATAGCATGTAAATCGATAACATATCAAAGATAACATGAGAGTTTATTTTTCAGTCGAGTCGAACAAAGCCCAAAATCTAAACCAAAATTTGGATATACATCGTTGATATTCACTTGTTTATAAGGATTCGCCTTCAGTGAAGATCACTTGTACATGGTCTATTGACTTGTCGTTTAATTCATATCTGCATTGTAATATATATATATATATATATATATATATATATATATATATATATATATATATATATATATATATATATATATATATATATATATATATATATATATATAATAAATCGTTTCCATGACTAAGAAACAAAACCAATTTTTTTGGCAAAAATATATTTATTATGCACTAGAATGATATCACCTGAGTGTTATATTACCCTTGCAGTACTGTATTAACTAGGAGTATGGTATTAACTAGTGGTATTTTATTAACTAGGGGTATGGTATTAACTAGGGATATGGTATTAACTAGGTCATAAGGTATCAACTAGAAGTGTGGTATTAACTAGGTTGTATGGTATTAATTAGGGGTATGGTATTAACTAGGGGTATGATATTAACTATGTTATAATGTATTAACTAGGAGTGTGTTATTAACTAGGTTGTATGGTATTAATTAGGGGAATAGTATTAACTAGGAGTATAGCATTAACTAGGTTGAATGTTATTAACTAAGAGCATGATATTAACGAGAGGTATGGCATTGACTAGGGGTATGGTATTAACTAGAGATATTGTGTTAACTAGATTGTACGGTATTAGCTAGGCTATTTGGTATTAACTAGGAATATGATATTAACGAGAGGTATGGTATTAACTAGGTTGCATGGTATTAACTAGGTTGTATAGTATTAACTAGGGATATGGTATTAACTAGATTGTATGGTATTAACTAGGAGTATGGTATTAAAAAGGTTGTATGGTATTAATTAGTGGCATGGTATTAACTAGGGTGTGGTATTAAATAAAAGTACGGTATTCACTAGGAGTATAGTATTAACTAGGAGTGTGGTATTATATAGGATTTTGTTATCAACTATGGTATGGTATTAACGAGGGGTACGGTATTAACTAGGAGTACGGTATTGACTAGGAGAACGATATCGACTAGGAATATAGTATTAACTAGGAGTGTGGTATTAACTAGGAGTATGGTTTCTAGGAAGCAGTCAGACTGGATAGATTATTAGATGATTATATATACTTTCATTGGAGTGACGGAGGCAAATCCACATGCACATAAAACTAGATGACATTTACAAGGAATATTCTTTTACTTTCAATCAATTTTTGAACATTCGGCTAGATAACAGAGATTTAGGATTATTCTCCCAGTTTATCGATTGGTTAATTGGTATTACCATAAATCATGTCAGCTGCATGACAGCACAAATTGCAGACTCTGATATTGTCGGTTGCATTCTTTATAGACTTTTCTTTCGATGAGAATTCAGGTCTAATAATGTAATATAAAAAATGGGATGAAAAGACATGGCTATTTTGAATTTACATGGTAACTGAATGATTTATATAAAAGTTCTAAAAATTTAATGTTATTACGCAACTCACTAAATTTGTATGCATTTACAATTTTGAAATGTTTGTCACATATATTGTTTTCTTATTTCAGCAAAATATTAACATTTAAAATGAGAGCTAAATTGATAACCTATCTTTCGGGAGGTACGTAATCCATATCTTAATTTAGATATGTCTATATTTTGCCAACTTCCATTTACAGTGGGAAACGTAGGAGTTGTACGGAGCTGTGTTTTAAAAATTACATTCATATATTCCATACACGGCAAAAAGGTCGAAATTAATTTTTGTGCATATCTTACAAGTTGCACATTTAGAAAAATAGAAGACAATAGAGTGCCAAGTTTGTATACGGGGATCTTTCTATCTCATTGCAACTTGTTCAGTTTGTATAAGGAGATCTGTTTGTCTGATTAATGAATGCCAAGTTTATATTAAAGGATCTTTCTGTCTGTAAATTTATTTCACAAAGAATAGCTGTATTGCCAACATCGTGTAACATAATGTGCCGTCCAAAATCTGCACTCATTTTTTCGGTAACAAGTCTTATTTAAACAATAACAAATCTAATCTTGATCGTAAGAAACTTGCCAGAGAGAGAGAGAGAGAGAGAGAGAGAGAGAGAGAGAGAGAGAGAGAGAGAGAGAGAGAGAGAGAGAGAGAGAGAGAGAGAGAGAGAGAGAGAGAGAGAGAGAGAGAGAGAGAGAGAGAGAGAGAATCGTTTTTCGTAAACAAAAAGTGTTTCCAGAGAAAACTACTTAATTGTAACTAGATTTCACATGCATATATCAATATCGACAAGACGGTGTTATGTCAATTTCAATTGTAAATCTCATATGCATATATCAATATAGAAAAGACAGTTTTATCACAATTTCAATTGTAAATCTCACATGCATATATCAATATAGAATAGACAGTTTTATCACAATTTCAATTGTAAATCTCACATGCATATATCAATATCGACTAGACAGTATTATCATATTTCAACTCTAAATCTCATATATCAATTACGACAAGACAGCGTTATTAGTCTCAATTTTAAATCTCACATTCATTTATATCAATATCGACATTAGAGTGTTATCACAATGTTTCAACTGCAAATCAAATGTAAGATAAATTTCATGTTCTTTTGTGAAGAACAAAACACAGCTTTCTTAGCTTGGACAGTGATCTTTGATAGTTTTGGTGCTAAATACAATGAGCTATTTATTTCGAAAATCAATAATAAACTTAATACTCATCATCTACACATAGTGATATTTTATGAAATACAAACAGCAACCATAGACTTAAATACTTAACATCTCTGCATAGTAATGTTGTGAAATACAAACAGCAACCCTCAATATAATTATATCCAATGCCAAAGACAAAAAGCACTGAGCGATTCGTAGAGAGATGGAATGATTGATGGATGAATCGGTTGATTGATTTACCATGATATTCCATTTCCTTTCGGTTTCCATGTTATACACTCGGAAATACCTAAGTATTCACATCCTCACGGAAAATGAGATTCTTACCGGCAATGAAATAACTAGAGTCGTACAGGCAATGACATAACTAGAAAATTACCGGCAACAACATAACAACACAACCCGTAATACATCGCTGGAACCGTACCGGCAATGACATAATTAGAACAGTACCCGTATGCTGAAAAATGGCGTAAAGCCCCAGAACAACAACAACATAAATAAATAAAGGAGATTATTTAGATAAAAACAAACAATAAAGTTTACTCTAGTCACATATTTGCTAAAATCAATGCCAAATATTAATAACTAAATTTTTTCTTTACCAGCTGGATAAGTTTAGTTTCATTTTTTGGGAAACAATAGAGACGACGATCAAATTAATTATTGCTTTGTCAAATGGACCACTATCGTTACAGGGTGTAGAATAGTGAGAATGACGAATGAAAGTCAACTTGGATAGAGTAGTTTACTTTGTTCGAATATCTTTCCAATCTGTCAGGGGTGAATTATTCCAAAGGTCCTAAAGTAGTCTCCGTTTGTTGAATTGAACAAAATAATAGGAGAAACATTGATTTTTGCTTGTCAACAATTCCAGAATGACAAACATACATGGTGCCAGCAATTATTCAGGAACGGGTGAAGTAGCGGTCAGCATTTCAGTCATTTTCCAAATATTTCTTTTTTTAAATTTGGGGACATTTTTTTCACAAAAGGAAGCTTAATAAATATTCGTAGTGTATTTGTTCTACGCTCAACGAAAAACGCAGTGACTGTAGAGAGGAAATAACATAGTTTTTGTCACGCAAGACCTGTCTAGAATATGACATGGATCAATAGCAAAGTTGGAAAGTAAAGACTTGAAATAAATGATGAATGAATGTAAGTATGTAAGGTGTTTAATACATTTTGATTATAAAACTTGCTGATAATTAAAATTATATTTTATTCTTGTACAAAATATGCCTTTTGATGGACAATACTATCGCTGTGGGTCGTTCTTTGGCCGCGTGATTTATTTCTTTTTCTTGACATCCAGTAATTGAACCTATTTTTATTTTTATTTTATATACTTTATTAAACAAGTTTTATTGCGCTTTGTTGCTTCAATTATGCGAATTTTCATGATTGGTTTTAAACTGACACCCGTTCTGTAGCCCAAGGGGATAGGACAAATCTGCACAGAATTTCATGGCAAGTTTTACTGTGTCCACTACATCATTCTTATTCAAATTCCAGGCACGGCCTAATTATAGCGAACATGACATTTTGTAAATTGGACAATTGTCTGTACAACTGTGACATCGAATCTGCTTAGAATTGAATTATGTTCTTTCCATCCAATAAATCACGTCGCTTGGTTTACGTTCATTTTATTTCAATTTCTGTATCGCTGTCTTTCTGGAGAACAATTTTAAAAATAAAGGTCTTACAAGTTCCAAAGCGGACACCAGCATTGAAGCAGGACGGAGTCCAGTAGACTCCGATGATGACTCTTTTATTTATTTTTTGTTATCTCTCGATCCCATTGGTAGCAATGTAATTTGACCAGCGGGGGTACGGATACTGTATTTGTAGACACACACAGCCAGTGTTTAGTCAGCACTTGGACAAAATAGACTTTCCATGGTGATAAATGGACCAATCTGTCAGCTCAATCTCGATGGTGCCAACGAGTCCTGTTACTTGCTTCACTTTAAGAAGGAGGGTTGTCCTGTTTGCAGAGAGAGAGAGAGAGAGAGAGAGAGAGAGAGAGAGAGAGAGAGAGAGAGAGAGAGTATTGGTTTGCAGTTAAAAAGATTGATGTATCAGTTTTTGTAGACCTTTGTACAATATATATATATATATATATATATATATATATATATATATATATATATATATATATATATATATATATATATATATATGTATGTATATATATATATATATATATATATATATATATATATATATATATATATATATATATATATATATATATATATATATATATATATATCGTCTCTTTTTAAAGATGCTGACTCCATTAATGTTCTGGGTTCAACATATTTTTCGAAACATTATAAGTTTCCTTGAACACCAGCCATCATCAGTAATATTTGGTCTGATGCTTATTGCACTTTAGGGGGTATAATAGCAGATTCGTAGTTAAATATATTGTTACTTTAACTCTCACTAATCATGAGTTATTATGGCACGCAAGTGATGACTGTGAGATACGTCTTTGTGTTGAAATATGATGTATAACAATTGTCCCACTACTGATACCAAATATTATAGTGTAATCTCAGTTGTCTAAATATAGAAACATAGCGCTTACAAAATCAAATTTCAAGGAGTTATTATTGCAACAGGTGCTGACTGCATAGATTCACATATTTCCCCGTCAATTTTAAAAAAAAGAAAACAAATTTATACAAACCTACAGACGTCGACATGTGGACGTAGTTGCAAAAATATATTTGCGATTTTTTTTTTAAATTATAAGAATTTTGTGTCTGACTAAGTTGGTAACTCAAGGCTAAGTAAATTTATCACAAAATGAGGTGTCAGAAATTTTTGGAAAGTTTAAATGTTAGTGAAAAACTTTTATTATTTGGTTTCGTTTGGTTAACTGTGTTGTTTTCCAGCACTAAAACACACGTTATCTATCTAATACCGAGGTCATGGGATTAAATTAATTTGTCTAAGGATATACCTAGATATCTGACCCCGGCTGATCTGATCAGTGTAGTGTTTGAACCTGCACCCTCTTGATCGCGACCTAGCACGCTAGCCAATGTTCTATTGTGGCTTCTGCCTCCATCAAGCGCATCTTAAGACAATTGTGTGCATTTAGTAAGATTAGATGTATTTGTTCTTATAATTTCATATGTTGATCAAAGCAATTGTTCATCTTAATTTTTTATAGACATTTATGCATCTGAGCCACAGAAGCCACAATAAAAATTAAATTCATAAGAGCAAAAATTTTGGAAACAGACCAGTCCTTAGATATAAGGTCAACTACTACCTAGAAAATCTTCAATAACTAATGTATTCTTGCTTTTTGTAGATGAATATGGGTGCATAAATAATCCATTCTCCCGTCTCCCAAAAATTCTCCAAATTTACTGCAATACTCAATTATAATTTAATGACTTCTTTCATTTAAAGTTTTAGATCATATCTGTACAGCATAATGCCACGATGTTTGAGCCAAAACAGGGACAGTGGCTTTTTATCCTTAATTTCTAAACGACGAAAGGTTGCTGTATATGGGTTTACTGAACCTATAGTGTCCAATTATTCAAATACAGTCTATTCAATGTTTCCTTCCAGATATGTTACAAGCTTTAAACAGTATCATAAATCCTTCCAAACGTGGAAAAAAGCATTAAGACTAAAAATTTGGACTATCACCGTGTGGAGCGGGAAGGGGGAGATAAAATAAGTCAGTCCCCTTCGTGGGGTACATGAATTCAAATTGAAAACATGTTTCTTTTAACTGTGCCTTATTGATTAACGAAGAAGAAATAAATACAAAAAGTAGAGCGAGTAAATATCAAGTAGAACATAGCAAAATATAACATTAGGAATGAAGGGTTGACGCTTAAAAGGGGAGAAAATCCATGTTTAACAAAAAAACACAACTCAGCATTTTAATTTTAAAGGGTAATTGTCTTTAAATTTGATGTTGTTGATGTTCAGGACATGTTTATTTTCTCTTTGTAATTCGTATAATGTATTTAAAAATGCCCCACCCCCAGTTGAAATCTCTGAACTGATTCGCACAGCTGTCAAAATCAATGACAAATACTGATCACAGACATGGTAGTTATAAGTTCCTAAATTTCCGCCATATCATTGTTCATTTTTTGCATAGTTCCCGCACTAACAAATTTCTACTTTGGTCTAATGGTGCGTCTGTTGTGTGAGATCAAATTTTTAAACGCATGACTTCGTAAAATATTATAAGAACAAAATCATGGGATTTGAAGTTTTGAAGTTAAAATGAAAAAAGAAGTTCAAGTAGAAATCCTATACTTGGCATAAAGTTTGAAAATTAAATTTTATACTGTAGGTCTCTTATGATTAGTTGAGAGCAGAGCTCTGTAGCAACTTCTAATTGGCTGAGAGTAAAACTCTGTAGCTACTTCTTATTGTCTCAAAGTAGAACTCTGTGGTTACATCTAGTTGGCTGAAAGTAAAACTGTTGTTACTTGTCATTGGCTAAGACCAGAACTCTGTGGTTACATCTAGTTGGCTGAAACTAAAACTGTTGTTACTTGTCATTGGCAAAGACCAGAACTCTGCAGCCACTTCTCATGTGGCTGAGAATAGAATGCTGTAATTGCTTCTAATTGGCTGAGAGTATAATTCTATGGTTACTTCTAACTGGCTGAGAGTAGAACTCTAGTTAGTTTTAAATGGCTCAGAGTATAACTCTGTAGTTACTTCTAATTGGCTGAGTAGAACTCTGTAGCCACTGCTAAATGGCCGAAAGTAGACCTCTGTAATCAATTCCAAGTGGCTGAAAGATGAACTCTGTAGTTACTTCTAATTTGCTGAGATTTGAACTCTGTAACAACTACTGATTGGCTGAGAGTACAATTAGTCTGAAACACCAGTTAAATATTCTTATGATAGTAAGGTCTGATATTTATAGCTGGGAGCAGCGTCTTTGCTGTAACAAAATCATGAGTTTGGTAAACTCTTGCCAGCAAGCTGCTAACGGAATGTAAAGAATATGTTATGGCCCTTGCCAACGTACAACGTATGTAATTCTAGGTACAAGGCACAAACAAAACTAATCGATATAATATTATAATAATAAACTTTATTTGAATTTAAACTAAACACATGCACACACATCATCATCAAATTGGAGTAGGATATCAGAACATTCTTGGAACACAATAAACATTTTCTTAGGTAGCCGTTACTCTCTGTAGACAGAGTTTAGATGAATTATATGCGAGACAATTTCTGATATATGGCCGCTTTCAGAAGTATGGTTTTAAAGAAACGTGTTTATCTATGTCTTTGCCTGATGTATAATATGCAGATCTGTTTCTACTTTAAGAAGTAAGTAGAAATAGTGAATAATAGTCAATCTTATTCGATCGAAAAAAAAAACTATACAACAGTCGGCAAACAATGGAAATAAAAAGGAACTTGTAGACAAGGAGACAAAGCTGCATTATAGGTCTAAAGAAAATCACATGCAGGCAAGCTAATGTCCATGAAAAGCTAGATAAACCGGACTATCTGCAGAAGAAAAAGATGGAAATAATAAAAGCATGCAAGTTAATCATTGTTCAAAGAAGCTTATTGTTTAAAAATATTAATTACCTTTGATCTATAGGCCTATTAGTAGACAACGAGACCCCATTTCCGACAAATGCGTATCACTAATAGAAATGGTAAAAATCTTTGTATTAAATGCTAAATCCTATAGCGCATGCATATATCAATATAGGAAGAGGTAACCATGTGTAAGTCAGTATTCTATTTATAAAACCGATGTTTTATGATACACACTTATGAAAGCAACTTTTAATTTATTTATTTTTTATAGAAATAATAAATTTCACAGATCATCGTACAGACTATGTAATTTGTTGCACCTCACAAAGAGTAGTGATTGCATAGATTTGTGGTGTTGTTATTGTTGTGACTGGTACCTCTTGGAGATACATAAATGGAAGTTACTTTCACCAGGACATCTTGTTTCCTGATGCGTCCATATTGAAAATAAGAAAAATTGAAAGAATCCGAAGCTATAAACCTAGATGATGAACAGAAATGCGTTTTACAAACCTAGATGATGAACAGAAATGCGTTTTACAAACCTAGATGATGAACAGAAATACGTTTTACTTGGGTTATCACCGTTTAATTCAAAATATTTCAGAAGTGATCATGAATTAATGCCCACATGCAAATAGCGTTACTCAAAATAGCATGCGAATGAACGAATCTAACCACTTCTTCAAAGCTCATCATTATAAAGGTGTCTTTGTGAGTTTGAAAGTTGTACTGACTGATGACTGTCTCAACTGAAACGTGCTTTATCGCAAACTACTATTTACACTAACATTCAATACCGACCTATTTTCAGTAACTTCGTGCTTTTCCTGCTTGTAATACACAAATAACATAAAGCTTCTAGACTTTAAGTCTAATTAATCTTCTTTTTTTTTTAAATTTGAAACTCAGACATGTTTGTTGTTTTTTTTTTAAATGAACGAGTCTGAGTAACTGGATAAGGCAGTTGAATTTATAAATATTATCCCTACCTTAATAAGCACGCGATAAATGAAACAGATGACATTCTGATCAACGTGACATTCTGATCCACGTGACATTCTTATCCACGTGACATTCTGATCCACGTGATATGATAAGTATTTTTACACCAATGATGATAACAATGTATACGATTTTATTGTTCAGTATAATAACCCCTTGTGGACTGAAAATGTCTTTAATCTCTCTCTCTCTCTCTCTCTCTCTCTCTCTCTCTCTCTCTCTCTCTCGAACTCTCTTTCGAACTCTCTCTCTCGAACTCTCTCTCTCTCTCGAACTCTCTCTCAAACTCTCTCTCTCGTACTCTCTCTCTCTCTCTCGAACTCTCTCTCGAACTCTCTCTCTCTCTCTCTCTCTCGAACTCTTTCTCTCGAACTCTCGAACTCTCGAACTCTCTCGAACTTTAAGTTGAATCATAGAGATCTATGTTGACGGAAGATCTGGTAAAGGTTAATCTCAATCAGCCACGATTCTCGTGTGTTTCTGTTATCTGGTGTACCTTATTCGTTATTTTACCTGTAAATGGCTGAACATAATTTGATTAACCTACCTATAGAAATATCATTTATCTTCTAAAGATGAATAGTCACTTGAATCGCTTCACATTTTAGTATCATTAAATTACGTATAATGTTGTTGTCTTTGCAAACACAATATAGTTTTAATCCCACATCTAGCATATTTTCACCTCATTTACTTACATCTTACTGATCCATGACAATAAAGAATAATAGGTTATCTCTTCTAATGTCTCGTATGGCATGTGTAACAAGGGGAAGAGTTGGATAGTCAGGTCTATATAGAGCATGGTGGGAAGAGTTGGGTGTTTCCCAGTAGTCAGCTTGACGTGGCTCACATAAAATAAGTTTGTTTTGGATCATGTAAATAGTGATGAGACCAATAACAAAAGCGAAAACCTCAAGTTGTTAACACAACAGGAAAATTGAAGGAAGGGTGCCTCCATTAAATACAAGAAGGCACTCGGGCCTCTAAAAGCAAAAAAACTTAAAAATAAGAGAGCAATAACAAATATCCTTCTGTACACCAATGAAGTAAAGCACACATTCTGGTACTATATCTATCTATCTATCTATCTATCTATCTATCTATCTATCTATCTATCTATCTATCTATCTATCTATCTATCTATCTATCTATCTATCTATCTGTCTGTCTGTCTGTCTGTCTGTCCGTCCGTCCGTCTGTCCGTCGGTCTGTCTGTCTGTCTGTCTGTCTGTATGTATGTATGTATGTATGTATGTATGTATGTATGTATGTATGTATGTATGTATGTATGTATGTATGTATGTATGTATGTATGTATGTATGTATGTATGTATGTATGTATGTGTATGCATGTATGTATATATATATATATATATATATATATATATATATATATATATATATATATATATATATATATATATTTATGCTGGTACGCAAAGTTTCTTTTGTTAGGAGTCAATGCTCTAATGATAATAAACACAAAATGTAAATGACAACAAGCTTTGTAAAATTTAACAAATAATTTATTTCCTTAGAATACAAATTGAAATTGAGAAAAAAGAACTCACGGTATTTGCGAATTAAATCCCAAAATAATCCAAGAATTACAAACACAAGTCCCTAATAATTTAAAGTCCTGAATAAAACTCAGTACAAATCACCAAGAAATCCAAAACTGAAGGCGATGATGTGTCTGTTATAGTTTATGGAGTACTGATGTATCAACAGTTGCTTATTGAAGTACAGTAATATAATTCGAGGATTGAAGTCAGTATAAATTCCAGTGAATGTCCAAGAATTCAGGAAGCTATCAGAGCACTATTTTATTTCCAGAGAAAACGATCACTTGAATTAAATAATTTGAAGAAAATAAAATTCGGCCCAACTGGTTACATCATGATACAACTTGTAACTGCTAGATGGTAAGTACGAATGAAAAAGTTCTTACAATAACAAGATTATATAATTCTCTACTTTACCTCAAGTCACAATTAGTGTTTTCTAAAAAAAATATTACCTAATGGAAAATAACATTCTAGAATGATTCTGATATTTACAAAATCAAAACCGTAGTACTTAAAATTCACTTAGGAAAGTCCAAAACCTGGCCCAAATAAACATTTATTTCTACTGTAAACAAAACCAGTAAATATAGAGAATGATTTAGCTATATATTAGTTATTGACATAAAATGAGACAAAAATAAAAAGGTTGATAAAAAAAAGTCAGGTGGTATCTCAGAACAATTAAATTAATTCTTATTGGGTCATTGAAATATTAGATCGAAATCTGTCACCATGGTATATTGCGACATATAGTCGTAATAGTCACATTGAAGATTTATATAAGGAACAACTGAGCAATTAGATTTCATTGCTATTTTTGAGGGTTTTCCTTTTTTGGAGTCTTTCTGGTTTTTTTTTTTGTTTTTTTTGTTTTTTTTTTTTTTTTTTTCCTGTTGTAACATCAAAGCTGCAGACGTGTTTTATGCTGTACTTAGATATTAATTGGGAGGAACACGTTTATTTGAACTTTTAAGTGGAAATAGAAGGTGCTCATGCGTTATAAAATCATTTTAAAATATTGTGAATTATTCAAAGAAGTTATTGACAATACTAGTTTGTCAACAGCACTATTCTTGGCGGACCAGTAGATTTGCGATTCAGAAATTTATATGGAACTTTGCATTCTTTAGGACATAAAAAGAGCTTTTCATGTAAGTTCCTCTCACGTTTTAATTTATAACTTTGACAATTAAACTATTTGCTACGTTTTACAAAACTCACGGGCTTTGCTTCTTTCTTTAACTTTGCTTATGACCTTAGAGTCATAAGAATCGTATTATAATGAAAGTCAGACATCAAGTACTTTGGAAACAAAAACGCAGCTAACCGGCTTATTTAATTTTTACTTCTATTTTTCTTCAGTGGACTGCTATCAGGTTGTCGTTAAAAAGTTTCAAGTAGACGAAACCAGGAATGACACTAACTGTTCAGTCGTTCTAGTCTTTTGTTAGCTCTATCTTGACACTAACTGATCAGTCGTTCTAGTCTTTTGTTAGCTCTATCTTAACATGCTTCCTGATGTTTTCCATTATTTTGTGGAAACAAATTATTAATTATCTTGAAAAGATCTAGTTGGAAATCGTTTGTTGCTCTTTCACTGAAATAAATATAACACTTTAGCCAAACCCCTTGAATTTCACGTCACGGCGATTTCTGAGTAGGAAGTCACAAGTCTAAGCACTTTCTCAGTTGATTTTTTTAAAAATTTTTTATTTGATATTGCATTACGTATTGCTTTTTATCAAGCAGGTTAGGCATCAATTTGTATTCCAAGGACTGCCACTTGAAGAACGTATCCTGTGTCGTCATCGCTACGTAGTATTTTGCTGTACAATTATCAAAAGTCGTCCTAGCAAGTTAGAAATTACGTAGCCTGTCACGTGAACTACCATGTGATCTAAAATCGAGGATTAAAACAGCCAGTTGGAATCAGTACACAATTAATAAAATCCGGTTCAGTACCCACGAATGTAGTCCCAGTCTATTTTTAGATCACTTTTTCCGGTCTAAATTTGGTGGTGATACTAGAGTTAGATTTTGGCATTCTTGGTAAGGATTTAAAGGCAATTGATTATTCTTTAAAATGTGAGCTTATGGTGTGGTTGTCTGTGTGTATTTCGGCGACAGTGCACATTGAGTAAAAAGGTCATGGTGATGATCCGGAAGTGAAATCTGTGTTCCGTTGCCTGGTGTTTTGTTTACAATTCAGCCTCTCAAAAAAATGCAGGTCAACCCTTGACAAGAACTAAACCGTAAAGTCATCTTTGAAGGTATTTTAGATTAACATATGATTTGTATTGATTGTCACACAGTGGAAAGTTCAGTACTGAGAAACAAATGTAGAGATCATATAGTAAAATTAATTGTGTACTATGGCCTGTCAGTAAAAACTTGAAACTGATATAATTTTTTTATTATTAATGACATATACATGAAATTTTAATATGTTATGTATATTGACTTTAAAAATATAAAAATGAAATTAAAAGTAAAAAAATAATTTTAATTTTAAAAATTTAAATGAAATTTAAAAAAACAATTAAAAAATAAAAAATTTCCACCAAGTATACAAATATATAATATTTTTTGGGAATGATATTAAATGATATCAGCATATATATACTCCTACACCATATACAATCTCAAATGATGGATATTTGTCAAATTTGATCAGAGAAAATATCTTTATTAGTCAAAATGAGACCCTCATTTAAAATACATGAAGACAAAATTCTATTTTGCTTTGTACCTTTAGGTCATTGAAACTATTTATTTGGGGTTCAAACAGTTAATTTATGTGTTTATGATGGGGTGACTTTCTGAGTAACACATATCAGCTTGTGTAGCTATCAGTAATTGTTTATAACCATAGTTATAGGGTATTTAGTGAGAGGACAGAGATGAAGACTTTATACTAGAACCTGTTCAAGTTCTCTACAAAATCATATTAAGCTGTCAGAGAATGAAATACAGGTCAGAGGGGTAAAATATACTTTACCCAGGTATATTTACCATTGCATGTAAGAAAAAAGCAAAATGATGTAAGTTGAACACAGAATGCATTCCATTTTATTGTTCAGTTTCTTTAAGATATTGATTGATGTAGTGCGACATTGCAGCCCAGATGATATTATGGGAATTCTCATGATCCATTTTGCTTTATGCATTATTAATGACTAATAATATTTATTATCTGACACTTTAAAGATTACATAAGTAATATTCAAATAGATTATTTGAATTTAACTTTCTACAACTGATCCTAACATGGTTACATAACTGACATGAACAAATATGCATATATTTTGTAATGTTTGGAATCAAAAGTTGACATTGTTAGGCTGACATGGTACCTATAGTGAATCTGTAAGGCTCAGTTTTGACTGTGTGCACTTAGAATATCCCAAGATGTTATTTTCATCATGAATATGCCTCTGTATGGTAAGACATTTCAATTTAGTACTTTGACAGAGGGTGGTATTGCAGCATCAGCTGATATTTGATTCCATTGAATCATTGAATCATTGAACTTAATAACTTGGTAGCGAAGACTCTTAAAAATAGACTAAAAATGTTCAAACAGATTATTTGAATCATGTTTGCACATGTGATTTTAACAAGTACATTGCATATGTCTCACACATGCAAATATCCATCCTTGTTTACAAGTTTTCGGGATGAAAATTTCACATTTAGTTGATGATATAGGATCTATTGGTACCTATAGTTGATCTGTGTGGCCACATTTTGCTATATTCACTCACAATATCTAAAATTGTTTTTCCTTCATGAATAGGATTGCATATAGTAATAAATTTTAATTTGGTACATTGTCATTTGACTTTCCACTATACTGGTATGTATCAATGTGTGCACCAATGATCAAACCTCACCGTTCCAACATTGCCTTAAACTTTATGATACATACTCTACCTGATTAATTATTTAACCTGTAAATTGCTAAATATGCTTGTAGAAACTTCATCTCTTTTTAGGATGCATTTGTCACTTTAATACATGTCCATTGCTTCACATCTTTGAGTGTCACTCTATCAAGTTTACTTTTTTTAACCATATTTACAACCTGAATGTTATTTTGAAATCACCATATCTAACACATTTTAACTTAATTTGCCTACGTCTTCCTTTTTTTTAGAATTAAGTGAAACATGTTATATATTTTCCGGTCTAGTCTGGTATTTGGAACAAAGTATTAGAGTTGGATCAATTTGGAAGCTCTCCAGTAGTCCATTGGTGATAGCAAGGTCTCATAAGGACATGTGCAGTGTGCTGCTATAAGTGACCAAGATGAGTTCATATCAGTACACTGATATACAGCATCTCAAAGACATGGCTTAGATCTTCATGAGAGAGATTTGCATCTTTTTCAGTAAAGTGAAACTGTATTTTCATATTGCATTGTTGACTTTTGTAGTTATCGGCATTAAAATGTAATGCATATTTGCTATAAAACATGGTATTGGTCCCATCAAAACTTTAAATTTGAGTGGGATATTAGTTATACAAACAACTGTCCAAGTACCTGAAACAATAAATGTGGAACATAGTACCTGTCATTGTTTCTTTAGTATGTACACCTATATGCATCTGGATAGGCATATTGCAATTTGCTGTCAAAATCACTGTGAGCTATCATGCTTCAGTACCCCTGGGATTAATATTATCAGTTGTACAGACCTAATCTACCATTTGTTTTAAAGACCATTCATTAATCAACATTGCTGCCTTAAATTTGTCAAACTGAATGTCATAACTTGTATGAAAATTTATTTTTTGTAAAATAAAAAGTTTTTAAAATTTATATATTTATTTAAATTTCCATTAAAATTTAATATATCAATATTTTTTAATTTCAAGACTATTTTCAGACAGGCCTTATAAAGTATTACAATTAGGTTTTTACTGCATTGAAAAATTCCTATAATTAAGGAAGATATAGCAAATTTAGTTTTGGTTTCTTAAGAACAATTGGACCTCAAATTGCACCCTATAGAACACCAGCACTACACACTTTCTGACAGCTGTCACATGTCTTGCTTGCAAGGAAATTTCAAAAGACTTTATGTATGAAGTTGAAACAGTAATGGCATGCAAAATAAAATGCAAATATAAAAGTTTGACAAAAACATTGACCCTT
Source organism: Potamilus streckersoni (assembly GCA_016746295.1). Lineage (NCBI taxonomy): Eukaryota > Metazoa > Mollusca > Bivalvia > Unionida > Unionidae > Potamilus > Potamilus streckersoni. The sequence continues at coordinate 692,139 of JAEAOA010000584.1, forward strand.
TCAGGAATCAGTACACATTAATAAAATCCGGTTCAGTACCCACGAATGTAGTCCCAGTCTATTTTTAGATCACTTTTTCCGGTCTAAATTTGGTGGTGATACTAGAGTTAGATTTTGGCATTCTTGGTAAGGATTTAAAGGCAATTGATTATTCTTTAAAATGTGAGCTTATGGTGTGGTTGTCTGTGTGTATTTCGGCGACAGTGCACATTGAGTAAAAAGGTCATGGTGATGATCCGGAAGTGAAATCTGTGTTCCGTTGCCTGGTGTTTTGTTTACAATTCAGCCTCTCAAAAAAAATGCAGGTCAACCCTTGACAAGAACTAAACCGTAAAGTCATCTTTGAAGGTATTTTAGATTAACATATGATTTGTATTGATTGTCACACAGTGGAAAGTTCAGTACTGAGAAACAAATGTAGAGACCATATAGTAAAATTAATTGTGTACTATGGCCAGTTGGTATTAAATGTATCCAATCGTAAAATAATACCTTTAAAAACACAGTTATTTTGGTGTTGTTACCATTTAGAGTTATTTGCTATTCAAGAGTAATTTATATTCTCTGGAAAATAAGTGCTTCTTCATCAAAGTCTTGGATAAATACATTCAGTGGAAATTATTTGGAATTCTAAAGCCGGAATATTATTCTTGATTCACAAAATTCAACTAGGACGTGTTGCAAGGCTTTACTAATCGAATTAATTTTCGTTTTCCGACACCGGTCTTTATCAGATATGGAAGCCACATGAATGTTGCTTAACTTATCCGAGTGAAACTGAATAAGTATTCCACTTCATTATCTACTAAATCAGTGGAATGCATGCAGCGAACTGCAGCAACAATTAAAAAAATGCATTAAAAAAATTCCAACGCTCACGTTTTTGGTGAGAGAATATGCACACACACGCGCACAAGACCTGTCCAAAAGAAATGACGCTTAAAACACACGAAATAAATAAGATTCAGTTTTGTAGAGGTTTCAGATTTAGAAACAGATTAGATAAGAAGTTAATAAATTTCTCGCGCTCTTCACAGAACTATTCCAGATGTGACGCTGATCAAACATTAACAACCACTAAAACCCATTCAAAACGCATGCCTTTATGTCTTTCCCAAAGTGAGTCATTATGGCACTGCAAAAATTAAATCAGCTCCGTTTTTGTGTAAGTTATATATCTATCTATTCGTGGACAGCGAGATTTCACTAGCAGATCTTGAGAATATTAATATGAAAGGCACATGTTCATTTTTGCTTGAGGTTCGTGAAAAGTCCGCATCATCAATTGGGAACTGCAGAGATGTGAGCACAGACAAGTTATATATATATATATATATATATATATATATATATATATATATATATATATATATATATATATATATATACATATATACATATATATATATATATATATATATATATATATATACATATATATATATACATACATACATACATACATACATACATACATACATACATACATACATACATACATACATACATACATACATACATACATACATACATACATACATGCAGCAACCGTTTATTTGACTTTGTATGTAGTTAGGTTTTACGGTGATCGCGCAGTACAAATACTGGACAGGCTCGTGTATACACGCACTTCTAGCCGATTGCCGTTTTACTCCTATGCAGATATAAAATATTTGCCTGGGGAATATTTAAGTCTCCGGCGATTGTAATTTTGGGTTGCCAGACATCATTTTCCCTTAGAACCACATTGATTACGCCATTGATTGGTGCTGGAAACTAACATTCTTTGTTTGTTCCAACCATTTTTATACTTGCTGAAGAACAGTTGAGATTTTCTTTTCTTAGCTGAGTAAATATTTTGTTCAGCGTAGTCTACGTTAATGTAACCGACGTGGATTTGTCAAAAAATTCCAATTTATGGTTGTAGAAATGTTTGGGGGCCCCGAGTGGCCGAGTGGTCTAAAGCGCTCTCCGTTACGGATCACTGCCATCTCACCTCTGTCTGCGTGGGTTCAAGTCTAAGATTCGGTGAATGTGGATATGTGAGAAACCTTGCCAGTAGCTTTTCGTGGGTCGGTGGTTCTTTCCGCGGATTTCCCGGTTTCTTCCTTCACCATTAATACTGGCTGCCATGTATAGCCTATCTTGTGCTGAAAAATGGCGTTAATCCCCAGAACAACAAAACAAGTAGAAATGTTTCATTTTTCTTTACGTAGTATGCAGCCTAGCGTTTTCACATTCTAATTAATGCAACGATTTAAACCTGGCCTTGACTTGGTATTGGCACAACAGGGTAGTCCCAATGCTCAATTTCTATTTGACCTTTGGTAAGAATATATCGGAGTTTATATGATGAACTGTTAATGTTATATCAAAGCAGATATCGGTTGAAAATCGGCACATTACTGTCATCGATGTTGTCATTCGCTGTTACTCGATCCACCGCCTGAAACAAAAAGTGATATTGTTGACAACAACTAAGATATACGTGGTCATTTGCTAGCAGTGATTCTAGACGCCAGCCTTTAGCTTCCGGTACTCGCATCGTTAACATAGAAAGTTTCGGCATACCAAAACCGCATTTAAAAGGATGGAAAACAAGTCGACTGTTTGTTAAACGTTATGGGGGGCGTTGATCGCTCTGCTTCGCTTGTTAATATTCTTTGAACCTGGTCCCATAATAAAAGGTGGAAAGTACTAAACCATATAGGAGCGAAGTACTTCAACATGTGATAAGGACAATAATATATCAACTTTTAGCTTGCAATAATGTCAATCATTTGTCACATATAAGCATGAAAGAACGTTAATCATATATCATGTTTCATAATGCAACAAAGCCACTATGTGTCACATTCTAGCATGCAATAACGTCAATTATATATCACATTTGAACATGCATTAACGTCAATTATATATCACATTTTAGCATGCAATGAAGCAAATCACCTAATATATAATCATGAAAGAACGTTATTCAGATATATTTTACCATGCAAAAACGTCAATTATATATCAAATTTTAGAATCTATGGACGTCAACCATATATTAAAGTTTTGCATGTAAAAACAAGATATCATATATATATCATCATGCCAGAACGTCATTTATTTATCACATGATAAATTAAGTGTGTGTGTGTGTGTGTGATTTATATTTTTAACGTAGCTTAAAAATGTTTCAGTCATATCGCCACGATATCTGCAGTGTGACACTTTATAGTGATCTTTAGCACTGGGCACTGGGGCGTCATCGGAGCCGGACCCTAAGCCACCGGAGGGTCTCAGTTAGTTTGTAGTAAGTGGGTGTGTTAAACGGCTTGTGGATAGATAATAGAATATTCAAATTTCTTTGAATTCGTGAATTTATAGCAAACCAAGGCGTATGCTGAAAAGTAAAATTGATCTAAAATATAAATCCAAGCGAACTACAAGACTTTGTTATTATCATCTTTTGCTAGTTATAAGGGTTTTAAAACCAGGGCAATGTAAAGATTATTTGTATTTTAAAGTTACCCAAAACAGCTTTGATAATTTATTACAGTTGATCTTGGTCGTCTGAATAAAACATAATTACGAATAATTCGCTTGGTCTTTAAATGTGTAAGAGAAAGGAGTGATAAGCAACAATCTTTGTAAAATACAACAACTAATTTGTTTCCCCAAAATACAAAAGTAAAAATATAATTTAAAAAACTTACGGTTTTGCGAATTAAAGCCCAGCTAATCCTAGAATTACAGGCACAAGTCCTGGTGATAAAATTCTGATTAAACTTTAGTGGTAATCCAAATTAAATCCGACGCTGGAAGTCTGTGTACTGGTGATATGTCAAAAGTCTTTAGTTTCATTGCAATAATAGAATCCAAGAATATAACCTAAGCTGAAATTTCAGTATAATTTCAAGTGTCTCTTTCCAGGAATGTTAGTTTTGATGAGCACTTTGTATTTCCATTGAATAAATGATTTTAACAAATAAAATTCCATCTCAAAGGAACTACTGGACACAACAATGAAAAAAAATTTGATTGTGCTCAGTTATTAAAGCACGAATGAATAATTTCAAGAAAAACAAGTTATAAAGTCTACTACTTGACTCCAGGTCACAATTAACATTTTCTTTTTTTAAAAAAAGCTATTACCAAATGGAAAATAATCTTCTAAAAGGTTCCTAACGTTTACAAAATAAGATATTAGTTATAATTATAATATAAAATGTAGTAAACACAATGTTCTTGACTCAGGCCAAGATAATGATCCTCATATTTAACCAACATGAAACTATTTGTTCTATATTAGAAGTTTTTAAAAAAAAAAAAAAACAATTATCGATTCAGAGCAATTAGAAAATTAATTTGATTTTTTTTACAAGTTCACGTCCAACATACAATGTTCCATAGCATATATAATGATATGTAATTTAAAATAAATAAAAAACTAACAAAAATGCAAATTAAATATACATGACACAATGATCAGTCAAAACTATAAGACATATGAATATAGGGCGCTGTTCTTTTTTAAGAGCTTTAAAAAATGCTAGTATGTGAATGTTTAAAATTCAAAAATGTATTCTTGTCATTCCTATGATCTATACATAAAAACTTATTTATACTTTTTAGAAAGATCTATCTATAGATTTGGCCATTAAATTGATTGTACAATAAGCTCTCCGGTATAAAATGATGTTAAGGGCAGTTACAAATAGAACAAAGTCTATCATTAATTCGTTAATATCTACTATCCCATCGACTAGTTTTAGTTTCAAGTCTGCAAGAGGATACCCTAGATTTAGCATTCCATTTCCTTATTTCATAGAACATGGTTTTTAAGGTAACTTTTTTTGTTGAAATTTTGCAATATTTTCATCAATTATAGTTAAACTGCTGTTGTTATTTTTTTCAGATAAGAAATAGGTCGGTGTTACCCAGTTTTCAAATAATCCTCATCTTTGCATCAAATCTTTAAGTAAATATGCATTTCTTAATATCGTTAATCATTATATATTGCACCAATATATTCAAATAATGCTTTAAAGTATATTTATATTTTTTCCAATGCTTTTTAAAATATTATTCTGTAAAGTTAGTTACACGACGATTTAATAAATTACACGATATAATACCACTTAATAAGAATATTTGGGGACAAAGAATTATGTGACTTAAGGAGACGTACATGAGCATCATTTCTGCCATTTATAAAGGCATGCATGCTATAGATGACTGCATTATGTAAACATAGAAAAGCGGTGCGTTCAAGGTAAACTATTAAAATAGATGAACAACAAAACTCACTTGGAAAGACTGAAGAGCTAAATTCAATCAATGAGGTGCTTCCGCTTAAAAATTCAGTTATGGGCCCCATTTTTGCTCGACAGTGCCTGCTGTTTAACGGATTAAATGCGGACAAAGCATAACGGATAAAATTACTGATATCAGAATTTAATTGACATTATAAGACCGATCCTTCCTTTTATAATATCACCCCTCTTAATATTTTCAGTTTATAGTGTACCTTAGGATCTGAACTCTTTTGTAACTACTTGTCTAATCTATTTTCAGTGTGACAAAAAAACTAACGCGACGTACAAAGAAACTAGAGTAATATTACAATCGATTGTCAACCAGCCTCTCTATGCATTCAAATTACGGGGCGCGTGCTCGAGGTTATAAATAGGGCAATGAGGTCAATAACACTCATCAGATGACAAAGAGATGATAGTTTTTTTTAATATTTTAAAAAGGAGATGCCACACCAACCTAACACGTGACTTAATGAAATGTGAAGCAGACGCGATTGCAGACAAGAAGAGTAGACCTTGACACAAGCGTGACCCGACAATATGGCTTTTATTTGTGGCATCTTTTTATCTTAAAGATAAACAGGTTTAATTAAAACCTAATTTTTTATTACTACCGCATATTCAAAAGCTTACGGACAGATGTTTTCCTTTTCTCAAAAATCATTCTCATTTGAGAATGATTTTTGTTGTATTTGTGGACCCTCTACTATTTCATTGTTTGAGTGTACACCTGGACTGAACAATTGAAGCTCATCTCTTTTTAAAACAAAATGATATAAATTAATGTATACTTCCTGTTGTTATGAGAGTAATTAGAACATCTTTGTCACTTCCCGATGGGACTCTCATTACCCAAATGTACTTGCTGGATGTGCGATCCTTTTAAGAGAGCTATTTAAAATACACTCGACGACGTTTCAATCACCAACGAAACACATCGACCTTTCCACAACGACGTATAGAAAACAGTTGAAAATAGGAAACAACAAAGCCACTGGTTGGAATAAACTCAAGCTATTATTTACGTTGCTTATTGTTTTGTAGTCAGTGAAGTCATCATGACATGAAAACACTGACGGGTTTGCGGGCAGTTAAATGACCACAGTCTGCATCCGATGTAAACTCGGCCTGCTCACACTATACTTAAACAATGAACAGATAGATATCAGTAAAACAAAATAAAGTAAAAAGTGGACCACGTGGCGGATTGTTTATATTAAGCGGATATATGTTGACCTATCTCTTGAACTACGTAGTATGAATTGCGAATTGATCTTAGACATAAGGACACTGATCTCATTCAAGGTAACTCACTTATTTCGGCTACAGGAACCTAATTACAGATTTAATAATGTTTACTTCCTTAATTAGTGTCAGCACGTTTCGATTTTATAATTTCATGGTTTTTGTTTTCGTAATTTTAACGCTGTATGTGTTATCTAAATTGTAAAGCGCATAGAGCTTCTAAAGATTAGGTGCTCTCCGAAGCACATATTATTATTATTATTATTATTATTATTATTATTATTATTATTATTATTATTATTATTATTATTATTATTATTATTATTATTATTATTATTATTAGTGGTGGTTAGAGCGTTATCTTCGGTTGCGGGATGTCGTGGATTCCATCCCCGGTCGAGTAAATAAAAATGACTTACAAAAATGGTAATGGTAGCTGCCTCGCTTGGCGCTCAGCATTAACAGGTTAGTGTTAGGACTGGTCGGCCCCGTATCAGGATAATGTGACTGGGTGGGACATCATCCTACATGTCTACGGCATGATTCCCCAGTGCTAGACATCATTATAAACTGCCACATTGCAGACATCGTAGCGATATGACTGAAATATTGTTAAAGCTACGCTAAAGTCATAATCACATGACATTATTATTATTATTATTATTATTATTATTATTATTATTATTATTATTATTATTATTATTATTATTATTATTATTATTACATGGGCCACGTCATAGGTTTTGACTGAGTAGGGAAGTCTACTCAAAAACCAATTTGTGGTAACTTTTGTGGGGCATAGGCCTGTAGCTAAAATTGGGGTCGATATGCAAGCAAACGAGGTTTTCCAGATATGTTGTTGTTCGAGTTTTCTAGCCATCATGATTTCTTTCTATACATCGGACCTCTTTTAAAGTATGTGAGAAATTCAAACTGATTGCTGGCCAATCATATATGAATATCGTTGTCATTACTACTAATTATTCAGAAAAATAGGTCATTGTGATCACCTTTTTGTATAACGAGCGATGAAATTTTATAGGAGTGGTTCCGTTTTATCACAGGTAGAAGGTAAATAGCACTAAAATACAGAGGTATCAAGTTCCACTGAATATTTTCTCTTTTGATTTGCATGTTGCATATTTTCACATACACAATCATGGCATGATCATAAAGCTGAAAGTGTACATTCACTAGCGTCACTCTTTGCATCCATAAAAAGTCATGTGTAGTTGTAATGATCAGACCTTAAAATTGATTGTTATTACTTATACGTGTGTAAGGAGGAAACGTCTTTAATATGTATTGATTTCATGGATAGAAAACACAATAACAACTCTGTTTCGAGACATTTCATATCTCGTCCTATCTTGGTTCTTTTCTAAAGTACCAATTTTAGCCTGGTGTTAATAGAACTTCCACCTTTGGCATATGTATTTGACTGCATCCAGGTATCTATGGCAAGTAAGTGGTTTTGCCTGGTGGTTGTAATGATTGCTTGCCCGCTTACAAACATATCAATAAAAAGAGTTGCAAATGGGGCAGATTAAACCACTTCCAACGTATTTCAAACTCTGGTTAAGATGTTATTGTAAGAAATCGGGCAGAAACATCTAATAAATTGACTTGAGCCACTAAATTGGCTTTTTCGGTAAGAGGTCAAACGATGAAAAGGGAAGTTTCCTCGTGTGTTAATGAAAAACCGCGATCTCATATATTGTGGCTACTTTGGACGGATTGGATTTCAGTAGTAGGCACAGTGAAGAGTAAAATAATCCTAGCAGCTGTTCTTAGTCCCATTTGGAATTACGGTAACTAATTTCGATCAATAATTTTACGTTTTGATCTTTTCTTGGTCATTGTCTAGATTAAGGAGAGAAAATGATAATTTGGAAAGGAAGTGTTTTACGCATTTCGAAATTTGAGAAGGCAAAATAAATTTATTCAACAGACCAAAGGAATCGTTATAATGTCAAAAATCTTTGATTTTTGTACACGAATCACACCCATGTAAACAGAATTAGTAGCTAATGAAAGCAGAACAACTTAGTAGAATACATATTTGAAAACATCTTTTCTTTTCCTTTTTGTGTTTTATGGCACAATCAAAACTTTTATGGTTATATGGTGTTGGGGCAAATAAATTGCCTTGCCCAAGGTCAAACCACGGTACCCAATGATTTTCGAACACAATTTCTTAGTGTTTTTCTTGTAGGATTACGAACAGCAGTAAAACACGACAAATATCATTATCAATTACTGATACTCCATGCGGTCATATCCACTCTTACGTCTTGCAATATAATCGTTGTAATGGCATATTTACACACGAAAAACATGATACATATATCAAATTTGATACTTTTGCATGACATTTTCATTGCAAGGAAAACTGCAGCGACAGCTGCTGTAAGGAATAAAATAGATTTTAATATCGCAGATTGTGCAAAACTGACATTTCATAAATTATTGCCAACTTTTGTTGAGGCCCAGGCTGCTAATTGGTAAGGTGCAACACCAGACATAAAGACTGAGTTAATGTACAATGCTTGATCATAGACAAATAAATGAACGCATAAAAGTCTTACAGTGCGAACATATTACAAATTTGACAAGAATTATATCAGGTGGTTTAAAATATCTGCCAAGTAGCTGCTTTCAGTTTTGCTGTTGTTGCTGCTGCTGCAACTATTACTGTTACTGTCATTTTCGGGGAAAACTCAAATGTTGCTTAGTATATCCATGAAATAGAATTATAGCTTCATTTTACGTATCTTTATTTCTCAAAATAGTTGATTTCATGTCTATTTATGGTATACAATATTTTTCTTCGGTTTTCTATCACAAAATTTATCAAAGTTTCTAGTTTACTGAAATTACACCACTCTTTTTCAACTACTTCACACCTGCAGATTAACTTTCACCAGATTAACATTCGAAGTCTAATATTCAGTCCGTCTGTACGGCAAGTGCTAAGTAATATACAACCGCAGAGATCTCGCTTTTATTATTCCCATTCTTTACCTGACGATAATCTGATACCATTCGTGGATGCGTCCGTTCGTCCGTCTGACCGCATGTTGGTAGTTGTATCTTCTCATAAAGTGATCTGTTGAAATTCACCAAAATGGGTACATAGACTGTCTTTATGACAACATCTTCAATGGTATGATAGTTTTTTCTAGTCTCTTCTTGGTTTTCTGATAGGGTGTCTCTGAGTGGGGTGGGTGAGCAAAGTTATAGGTGAAATGTCGAAAGATTGCGATTACATTGGCTTGTTTTAATATTTGTGACCAAACTTTAAGCATACAATCTTGGCCGAGGGGAACACATTATATCAAATGGATTAGGGCTACCGTCCCTTGGCCACGTTCGGGATAGGGGGCATATCAAATAAAAATAACAGATTTTCTATTGCAAGCCTCAGATGTTTGATCTCTCATGCCTGTTTCAGAGTATATTATGTAAGAACATATTTGAATATTTCGTCTGCCTTATAAGCAAATAAAAAGATGATAGTCAACTGAGGAAACAATGTGCAAAATGTCCTAACATCAAATTGTTATTGCATCATGCAATAAGCGATAATATACATTATACATATGAGAACCAAATTTGAGGCCTTCGTATGCCGTCTATGACAAATACCTGTCCATTTCTTGACGATCAGGTCAGGATTAAATAGTGTGCATATTGGTCTATTGTGTCTGGCGTAGCAGGTCTCTGGTGACGTCACACAGGTAAATTGGTACTGTTCTGCTATCAGTACCTTTCTTACGTGGTCGGTCAAATACGATAAGACAATAAATAGTACAAGGACTACTAATGACCTCGTATTCATGACGTCAGGTTTCTTTGGTCTATTACTTCAGTTATCAGTATTTTATGTTGAAAACTTGTATTGATGATTGTACCACTTATAGATGATGCTGTTTCAAAAGCATTGCTGTCTGCATCTTTTGTAGTCACTTGTCACAGACCTTTAGGAATCCGTGTATCGTGATTATCTTACTTCAACCGTGGCATCAAGCTGTACACTAAACATTTTGGCTGAATCAACTACGTAAACCCTGATCTGCCGGGAAATTTTGCTACGGCATATAATGGTCTTGTTTGTGATAGTATGACCTTCTTTCTCCACGTGGATTTTTCACTTGCAGTGTGGCACCACTATTCCAGTGGTTTTAGTACTTCCATTACATTGATTAATAATTGCATAGTTGTTTATCTTCAGATTCCATTTAAATCTTGTGCCTATCGTGTTGTCACGTCATCCTGTCATGGGTCAATAAGACTGTCGATAAGAGGAAACATGTTGACATTTTCAACAGTTTATCAGCAAGGCTGTTTGGAAGTTATTGTGTCAGTCCATATCTTCGTGGATTGCCATAGTTCATAAGCTATCATGTTTTCGTAATGAATAGCACAAGACAGGATGAGAATTTTTAGGTCTGAAGGAAGGGCTATTCTATAATATGTGTGGTACACATGACTTTTGTACGACCAAATTTAGATGAGTGATGAATAAAATTATAAGTTAGTTAATATATTAAAACACAAGAAGCCATAATTCCACATTATTTTGTTAAATATTTGTTTGAAGCATATAAAATATGGACTGTTGGAATACCGTTAGGTATCACCATGGAATGTATAATGCATTATATTTTCGTTGTAGGAATACAGTTAGCCTTAACCTCTGAATGTGTGATATGTGGAAGTGGGGTTCATTGTTTGAACACGGGAATACGGTTAGGCTTACAGTCTATGTTTGGTACACTTTATGTTCATTGCAGAAATACAGCTAACAATACCGTCATACTGTATTACACGTTTTATTGGATGACCGAGTGGTCTTAGACTCCATACCGTCATACTGTATTACACGTTTTATTGGATGACCGAGTGGTCTTAGACTCCATACCGTCATACTGTATTACACGTTTTATTGGATGACCGAGTGGTCTTAGACTCCATACCGTCATACTGTATTACACGTTTTATTGGATGACCGAGTGGTCTTAGACTCCATACCGTCATACTGTATTACACGTTTTATTGGATGATCCAGTGGTCTTAGACTCCATACCGTCATACTGTATTACACGTTTTATTGGATGACCGAGTGGTCTTAGACTCCATACCGTCATACTGTATTACACGTTTTATTGGATGATCCAGTGGTCTTAGACTCCATACCGTCATACTGTATTACACGTTTTATTGGATGACTGAGTGGTCTTAAGCTCCATACCGTCATACTGTATTACACGTTTTATTGGATGATCCAGTGGTCTTAGACTCCATACCGTCATTCTGTATTACACGTTTTATTGGATGATACAGTGGTTTTAGACTCCATACCGTCATACTGTATTACACATTTTATTGGATGACTGAGTGGTCTTAAGCTCCATACCGTCATACTGTATTACACGTTTTATTGGATGATCCAGTGGTCTTAGACTCCATACCGTCATAATGTATTACACGTTTTATTGGATGATACAGTGGTCTTAGACTCCATACCGTCATACTGTATTACACGTTTAATTGGATGACTGAGTGGTCTCAAGCTCCATACCGTCATACTGTATTACACGTTTTATTGGATGATCCAGTGGTCTTAGACTCCATACCGTCATACTGTGTTACACCTTTTATTGGATGACCGAGTTGTCTTAAGCTCCATACCGTCATACTGTATTATACCTTTTATTGGATGACGGAGTGGTCCTAATCTCTCGCCTTTACCAATCACTGCCGTTTCACTACTTTCCGCGTTGGTTCGAGTCTCGGACTCGGTTGATATGGGTATGTAGGAAAGCTTGCCAGCAACTTCCCGTGGATCGGTGGTTCTTACCGGTATTTTCCATGATTCTTGCTCCACCAGTTATACCGGCCGCCATGTAAAGTCTATCATATGTTGAAATGTGGCGTTGAACCCACAAACAACCCAGTCAGGCTTACCCTTTAAATGTTTAATATTTTTTTTCGTTGTTGGAATACAGTTAGGCTCATCTTCTGAATGTCTAATACATTTTGTTTTCAGAGCAAAGATGGAACTAGACAACGATCGTTTTGCCTTTTATTTGTTTGTTTAGTTCGCATATCATATATCGACATTTCTTTAAAACTGCGTCGGTTTTTTTTTTGTTTTGTTTTGTTTTTTTCTTCCGGGAAGTAATGAACTATTCCTTGCTGTTTTCCTGACGAGGATCGCTTTATTCAGCGCAGAAAATTACTTAGTCCTTACCGATATACACACCACGATTTGGACCGAATGAGCAATCACCTCAAAATACATGACAAAAACCAGCGGCCATTGTACGCGCAATGTTTTAATAAAGGCGGGTTTTCCAATCAATAGCATTTTAGATTCTTGCTCTAATAAAGACCCAGTTTCCTTTGTCCTGAAAAACACTTTTATCCAAAAATTATCATGTGTGGAGAAAAAAACACCTCGTTTGCTATGGCAGGTGTTTTCAAGGGTTTACCCTCAGCTGGGAAGCCAAATATTAAATTATTCACTTCCAGACCAATATCGTTCCTATCCAGGGTTAATTTTTCGCCCAATCGCCTTTTTGACATGCCCACTGCCCCCTAGATCATAGGAAAGATTTGGCAACTTACGTCGCGGTCTTTAAAGCCTTAAATAATAATTCTACATGTGTCTGCCACACTTTCTTTGTCTCGTCGGATTACAAGTTCTCTTCACCCTCCCACTAATTACAATCCCTGTTTCACAATGAATTTATCATAGCACATTTATCTACTGGCATCACGTTTATATATACACACCTTAAAACCCATATCATCGTTTGTTTTATAAATTAAAGGCAAACAATTGGCCTTTGTTGACTTCATTCATGAATATCTCCTACTTTTTCTAATTAGGTTTCTGTATGTTTGAATAGAGTATTTACTCATCATGATCTTGAAATCAGGTCACTGTGATGAAACAAGGGTTGAAGAAGTGTCATACAAGCCACTTTAAGCAGGATGCCAAATTTGGTCAGAAGATCGCTAGGCCTAAAAGCAGGCGCCAGATTTAAAACTTTGAAAATATGGAAGACAGCTTTTTAGCTAGCTAAAAAGAACTGAAAAAAAAACCTCAACTGGATTCGAACAATAACTGTCTGGAAGTGAAGATGGATGATCTGGCAGGCCAAGTATTACATGTTTTGCTTCCTACAAGAGCGTAAACCATAAAAATGCTGACAAGTTTTAAAGAGCCCTTGCAATAGCTTGCTTGAAGTGATTTGCTGTCACCGAATTGTACAAATATAACTAGCCAATACAAAAATAATCACAGCTACTTATTAGTGTCATATAAAAGTAGAGTATATCTGTGCTGTCACTTACACCATACCGAATTAATATATGTGAATTAAGTTAATATTTTAGTGCATACTGACAATAGCGTAAAATATTATTGAAAACTTAAGGCTATGACCATTTATATATGTGACGGACATTGGGCCTGGATGTCCGACAAGCTTGCAGTGCATCTGTAAATTAATTAAGTTAATTGAGCAGACACAAGAAGAATTATTTTTTTTACATTTCCATAGTTTGAACCCCCGCCCCGGCTATGCTCTACCGAAATCGTCTTGTTTCTGTATGACTCTTGGGCAGTGTTTGAAGGCGGGAACCAATGCAAGAGAACCCAGGAGGCCAAACTGAACAATAGTTCCGATTATATCGCGGTCATGATGCCATCGCGGGAGCCTAGATCGTGTGTTATGTGGAAGTGTATCAGTGTTTTAATCAGTTGTTTAGATCCTATTTACTGCCCTCTTACACTTCCCGCGCATGATTGATATCTTGTCTATTATAATAAATTTACAGCATGTCTTATACTGAAAATTTCAAATATATTTTTGTTGCTGCTAGATTAAAGAAATATAATCAAATTTTAGTGTCGCCATATTGTTTATTTTTTTTTACATTTTGTATAACTCTCATAACGAGCACTTTAGAACTAAAATAATTTTCAGAATTATGGTGGATACTAGTTTCATGTTTGAGATACTTCATTGCGAATAACTTGAACCTTCTGCAAGATCCAGGTTGTGGGTACAGATATATGTTTACCTTTATGAGGATGATTATTGGAGCAAAATCCGATTCTATTATATGCAGGTCAAAGTTGTCCTTGTTTAAACTGGCATCTTGTAGAAAGAACAATACCACCGTCTACGCATACATTAACGATCTATATGAGATCAGATTATTTGTCTCTGACTGACGCTATATTAAAATAGCATTGACCTGAAGAGCTCAAAAACGTGTCTATATAGAAGAAAAGACTGGATCTAATGAAATGTTATTTATTTTTCTTTATTCCATTGAACCATATACCTCACTAATTTGATTTTTTAGCACCATGTATTGATAGTGTTGGGTTATTTTTTAATTAATAACCGGTATATGTAAGGGCCAAGAAAGTTAATGGACCTATCATTGTCAGACAGTTTCTTTTTTTACTCATTTAAATATACAAACCAGACGTCTGTAGCAATGTTAAATTATCTACACGATTTTCTTAGTTATCCCTTATCTCTAACCATATTGTACATTTCTGCAAATGAATCCCCACCAGAATTCATCAATTTCAGCCCCTCCCCGCTATAGCCGATATGAATTGAAATAAAACCGGTGTGCACATTTTCGTACCATCCAATGTCACGTGAAGAAGTTTTAAGTCTTTTTTTGTTCTTCTCTTTTTTTGTTGTTTTCTATTTATTTTTAATTTTGGGGTGGGGTGGGGTTGGGGTGGGGTGGGGTGGGGTGGGGTGGGGTGGGGTGGGGTGGGGTGGGGTGGGGTGGGATGGGATGCGTAGGTAAAGTGTATTTTTAGCGTAAAATGAACTTCACGACTTTACAGGTGCAGGCACATACGTACAGCCGAAAAGATGTACATGGTCCATCGATTTTCACCCCAAAACGCTTCCCGATTAGATCACTTGCAGACGATACTGTCCACTTTACCTGGACAATGGGCAACCGGGCAGTTTATCCTATATGCAATCACCAAAATTTAAAATTTTTAACAAGGCACGCTGGAGTAAAAGTCAACTTATAAACAATGTCACGTGAAGAAGTTTTAAGTCTTTTTTTGTTCTTCTCTTTTTTTGTTGTTTTCTATTTATTTTTAATTTTGGGGTGGGGTGGGGTGGGATGGGATGCGTAGGTAAAGTGTATTTTTAGCGTAAAATGAACTTCACGACTTTACAGGTGCAGGCACATACGTACAGCCGAAAAGATGTACATGGTCCATCGATTTTCACCCCAAAACGCTTCCCGATTAGATCACTTGCAGACGATACTGTCCACTTTACCTGGACAATGGGCAACCGGGCAGTTTATCCTATATGCAATCACCAAAATTTAAAATTTTTAACAAGGCACGCTGGAGTAAAAGTCAACTTATAAACAATGTCACGTGAAGAAGTTTTAAGTCTTTTTTTGTTCTTCTCTTTTTTTGTTGTTTTCTATTTATTTTTAATTTTGGGGTGGGGTGGGGTGGGGTGGGGTGGGGTGGGGTGGGGTGGGGTGGGGTGGGGTGGGGTGGGATGGGATGCGTAGGTAAAGTGTATTTTTAGCGTAAAATGAACTTCACGACTTTACAGGTGCAGGCACATACGTACAGCCGAAAAGATGTACATGGTCCATCGATTTTCACCCCAAAACGCTTCCCGATTAGATCACTTGCAGACGATACTGTCCACTTTACCTGGACAATGGGCAACCGGGCAGTTTATCCTATATGCAATCACCAAAATTTAAAATTTTTAACAAGGCACGCTGGAGTAAAAGTCAACTTATAAACAATGTCACGTGAAGAAGTTTTAAGTCTTTTTTTGTTCTTCTCTTTTTTTGTTGTTTTCTATTTATTTTTAATTTTGGGGTGGGGTGGGGTGGGATGGGATGCGTAGGTAAAGTGTATTTTTAGCGTAAAATGAACTTCACTACTTTACAGGTGCAGGCACATACGTACAGCCGAAAAGATGTACATGGTCCATCGATTTTCACCCCAAAACGCTTCCCGATTAGATCACTTGCAGACGATACTGTCCACTTTACCTGGACAATGGGCAACCGGGCAGTTTATCCTATATGCAATCACCAAAATTTAAAATTTTTAACAAGGCACGCTGGAGTAAAAGTCAACTTATAAATCACAAATATTATCGATACTAACAGAATGCTTGCTTTGCGTTCTGTTTATGTAGATAATTTTTGTAAAAGTATATTGAGTTTCAATATATTTATTTAAACTTCAAAGCACAATATAAAGTCAACGGTAAATCTGCCCGCTTACCACAAATAGTGTGGTAGATGACGTCATTCGGCAACTATCTATAATTGGTAATGAATGTAATAATCTTGCTATAAATGTTAATATTTTTCAATATTGATCAAACATTGATGTTTTAATGGATATTTTATGTCAATATTGTATTGATTTCTATATGGCCTTTAATTATATTCTCTACAAACATTTATGTGCTTAGGATCATGGAGATTTTATTATTAACTACATATCGTGTGACGTATTTCATGTCATCTTGTTTCTGTAAAAAAAAAACACAAAAAAAACAAGACGAATTACCTATGATCCTTGAAACGATTATAGAATAATTTTGAACTTTATTGATCGGTTGATAAGGAATGTTTTCGGAAGAAAATAATACAGCGCAAACTAATTCGTAAAACACATATGCTTCCGCACACCAGGATCGTCCCAAACCCACCACAAAATCTATGCCACTTTGGTTAGGTTCCATAGGGAAAAAGGAAAGGCAATCTCAATGCAAACATTAGTTTGCATTTCTGATTCGTCTTTTCAGGCTGAGTAATTGTTTACGTGTTTGTAGTGTGGGAATCTCAATAGTTTCAAAGTAAAAGTCATGGGATTGAGTCCAAGGGGTCATGTTCAATAATTGTATAACCTGGTTATTAGGGTGGTCCAATTCCTTGAGAACGAGGATGGACCTAGGTAAATGTAAAAGTGTTTTACAATAATCAGTACATGTATATACTGTTATATGGTTAGATGTCGATTTCTAACAATAATTGGTTACTTGGAATAAAATCTACATTAAATAATGTTCGCTTAAGTTACGTATGGTGAAATCGAAGTTTTGTATCAGTTAAAGGCTAAGAAATTCGGTTTAATAACGACAAAAAGACCAATAAATACAAACATAGGCAGCTAACATCAATACGTCATCTAAAACTCTTAAATTATATGTTGTTTAAACAAGTTTAAATCTTGAAAAGAACTATTTCGTATTGCCAAAGAATATCTTTAAAATTTATTTAAGTGGTAGGTGAGCTAAAGTTATTTATAACGAAAGATATTGCACACATTGTCAGTCACAAGAAATATTTAAAATAGTTGCAGGTTTTTCGAGTGTGTTTACCAAGTATTGTAAACCCTATTTAGCACTATGTAATATCATCACACGCTGCATAATCATGTTCTTTTCTTATATGCCTCATAGGTTATAAACGTTACATCCTGTGTGTAATAAAAAAACTCTCTCTCTCTCTCTCTCTCTCTCTCTCTCTCTCTCTCTCTCTCTCTCTCTCTCTCTCTCTCTCTCTCTCTCTCTCTCTCTCTCTCTCTCTCTCTCTCTCTCTCTCTCTCTCTCTCTCTCATTTTGCGGCGAAGTCCTTGTTGTCTAGCATTTACCCTAAGGCCAAAGTCAGTTACATCTATAAGTGGTATAAATTTGTATTTACATAAACAGTTAGGGTATATATAATTATTAAGTTGTGCTTGTTTGAGAATCTCGACAGTTTCCATGTTATGACCCTTGGGCTACGCTCCTGGGGTAGAATGATATATCGAAAGCCAAAGTCAGTTGTACATCTTAATACATCTGTTCACGCTCATTAATTTGTGGCCCAGGGGTATTAACTATATGGCCAAAGGGTACGACTCAGGACATCGTTCAGTCATTCTAAACCCATATCTGATAAATATTGACACTTGGGATCCCAAATACCAATTCTGTGAGATGTTGATCTCGTGATTTGAAAGTTATGAAAATTTATTCAAACACATCGAACCTCTTTGCCAGGTCCCCAGAGGACTGTCCCCAGAGGACTGTCCCCAGAGGACTGTCGAGACTATAAAACCTTTATGTACATCTACAGGGCATATGCAATCTTATCACTGTGTTGGGAAGACTCGAATCGCGTAACGAGGGAATTAAAATGGATCAGGTCTTGCCTTGTTCTGGATTGCATCAGGCAGCTCTGTGATTAAACTCATTGTTGGATTATAATTCCTATTCTTATTTTTACAGAACATAGTATATATTAATCTAAATTGAAAATATAATTTGCTTGAAGTCAGAAGACATTGATCTTGTCTTTTACGCTGTCGAAAACTTTTAACGAGTTCATCTTCACGAGGGACAAGTAGGTTTCGCTTTGTTTCCATTTATACTTACTAGTAAAAACACTTCTGAGCTCAGCTATCATATTTATGAGAACGGATGATGCCACAGCAGATGCAGGAAGGTTGATATTAGACATATTTTATTCTTCTTCGCTAAGCAAAGACTTCCCTTCCCTGACATCGCAAGCAGCGTGGCCCATTTGTGATTATAAAATATATAATATATCGTGCGGTTTCTATTACATTTCTGTGGAATTTCATATATAGGATGGAAAGCCGGAGCGTGTTCACTGAGATATGCAAGGTTAACCTGCAATGGATTGGCGTTCGATCGAAGTGAAAACAATTTTAGTCACTTCACACATGGAAAACCATGGACAATATCCACCTTTATGAGCCAACGCAGGCAATTGAAAACTAACCATATGGCCTTTTCTAAACAGTAATTATGCTTTTGTAAAGACAAACTACGGGGAATGTTTTAATAAAATTCTTATATTTAGACAACCTCAGCTAGTAAATTTAATTAGATTAGAATTAACTTTGTTGATGTTCAACTGTTATATATTTGATAATTGAACCTCACATTTAAACCATTAAAAATTGTTCACGTCAAAGTAAAAACAAATTCGTATCAAGTTCTGTTTAGATTTTTAACATTTTCCATTTTCCAGAATTTTACTTCTTTTTCATACACCAGCATGTTTAAAGTCTCAAATTTCACAAATTAGGTGGATTATACTGAGGTCCTTCCTGGATGATTTTACTGAATTTTATGAATAGTGCAACTTAAAGATTATTTATTCCAAATAAACAGGTACATATCATCACACCATGCGTGCCAAAATCAACTTAATGCTCTAATCTCGTGTACTGCAAAGACAAAGAAGAGCGCAAGAGGCCATCAAACGCATAGATTACCCACGGATTATCTGTGTTTACTAATCGCATCAGACGGAAAGTTTACGCTCTATCAACGAATAATTACGTAGATATTTGCCACGCTGCGGGGTTCCGAGTGGCTGAGTGGAGTAAATCTCTTATCGTTATGGATCACTGCCATCTCACCTCAGTCAGCGTAGGTTCGAGTCAGTGTGGGTACTTGAGAAATCCCGCCAGCAGTTTATTGTGAGTCGTTGGTTCTTTCCGGGGTTTCCCCGGCTCTTCCTTCACCATTTATATTGGCCGTCATGTGTAGCCTATCTTGTGCTGAAAATGGCGTTAAACCCTTCAAGAACAACATGCTGCAATGACACTTCATAAAAAGTTGTTCTTGGTCAACGTACTTAATTTTCGGTTTAAAAATATCAATGTCGATATGTCGCTGTGGTCCTTTTAAATATTACAAGAAAAAATTAAACATTTATATAAGGATTTAAATTGTACAATTATATAGCTATGCGCAGATGCAGATGGTTCGGATGATTAATGAGAATGTCATCAATACTCTACATATACATTCAAAGGAGAACCTCCCCCACCCCCCAAAAATATAATCCTTACAAGTAAGAAAACCAAAAGACAAAAGACAAATTGCATGAGTGATTACGAAACCTTGCAAAGTGCAAAGACATCGTAGATTTCTGATTTCAAGATTTTTAATGGCTGACCAGTTGTACTGCATATATTCTGTGTTACTGCTCAAGCCTTCTTAAGTTACATGAGGATAAATTTGTATATTCCTAATGTAATTGCTAAAACCATTTGTAGAAAATATTTAACATCGAGCTATAAATAAAATATGTGATAATTATTAGAAACCGTTCTGTTTACAGCAAATATGTCTCAAATAAGTGCAAGCTATTTAAAACTTAATCTATTTAAAACCAGACCTCCACTGTTGTAAATGGAGATCTGACTAGACCACTTAGGGGTCATGTTCTGGTTACCTAATTTATTGACATAATTTTATCAGCCAATTGAATGAGGTCTTATATTTTCAAGTCTGAAGACTGAGCAGTGTGGACGAAGAACATGAATATGTACTGAACCATTTGATTCACTTTCAGATTTTTTAAACCTGCATTTGCAATGGCTTATTCAATGATCACTAGAACATAACTCCTAGGCGGTCGCCGTCAGATCTTTACGTAAGACAGCTGAGATATGATTTTATTCAGATTGTTTAAAACTGTGCATCTGGATGATACGCCTGTTATTCCGTCCCTGAATGTTCGTCAGTCCCCATATTAATTATTAATAAAATAGTTTTTTGTTAGCCCTTGAAGTGTACAAGGTATTAGCAAAGAAAACAATAACTGGAATGATGATTGCGAAGACTGAATAGTTTTAGAATTAATGAGTTAATCTGTTCATTAGAGTGCTCCTTTCCTGAATAGGCTGGGCACGAAAAATAACCATCATAATATGTAAAGTCTGATTCCATGGATACTGTCTCGTGCTAATGAGCAGTTTCTTGACTACTAGTACATTGACAACTTTAAATCACGCGCGCGAAAAGACAGCTTAACTTTCTTGTGGATTACCATCCAGTTTTTAATGCACAATTTCTAAGCAGCAGTAGCATCAACATTCAAAATGTTATTTTAAAAAAAAACAAACCTTAAAATTTCCACCTAATGACAAATTGAAGAGATAACATAAGTCTTGATTAAGAACGTGATATCATCAGGAAAACTTAAGCACTGATTTTAACAAAATGTACCGGTGAAGTTTTATTTTCGTTTTTCATTTGGCTTACTCGATGTGGGCAGCATGTATGTAAAAAGTGCGGGATAATTGATATCATAATCCTAACTGCTTTTCGGTAGCGTGGGTAAATAATGCCACTACTGTCAACTTCGTAGGTGGTTGCCATTTCTGTCAATTTTGCATTTAATTTTGGGGAACAAACATATGAAAAACCAAACTAAGCGTGTCCAAGTTCCTGACTCAAATTTTAAGATATGTCCATTACAACGATAATTACTATTTTCTAAATAAAAAGGGGGTGGTGGCTATAAAAGTAAGTCGTTTATGCAAGAAAGGCATATTTCAACTAACGGTTGTTTTGGCATTTCGGGATAAGCAAGAGCGCCACCTGGGAACAGTTTGCTTGTTATCTTATAATCAGTTAAGCGAGGAACATGCATGTGTAGCGATTTCGAATATTTTATTTAAAAAACAGTGTACATTTTCTTTCCATAAAATCAACACCATCCCCAACAAAATGATTAATTGGTCAATGTCTATTATCTACAACAGTGTCCCTATCTTCTCCCTGTTTCAATATTTTATAACTGCGCATGCTTCATCGAAATCTGGCGCGTTTTCATCAGGCTATGTTAATATTTCATTAAACGGTGCCCTTCCTTACATCCGGCTACAACGCTTACCCTGCAATTGATAGTTCAGAAACAGGAAAGGGTTAAATTATTCACATCGTTTATGTGAAAATACTATCATACAAATCTATGGAAGTCATCTGATTTAAATTTGTTTAACTTGTTGTATAGAATTTGTTGATTTTTGTGCAGATTGTCACATTTTCATTAGCAAGAAACAATGCATTGGTCTGTTCACATACTATCTGGCAAGATATAAATATGTACTATAATCAAGTGTTATCTGTTTTCATTATTGCTATTGGCCAGGGTAAGCGAATAATCAGCCAAAAACATTTGAGCAGACTGGTCGTCATAATACTGAAATATTTATAGAAAAAGTTCAGACATTTAACTATATATATATATATATATATATATATATATATATATATATATATATATATATATATATATATATATATATATATATATATATATATATATATATTGGACATAATACAAACGAGTAATTATGTGGTAGTCCCAGATTATATTTTATTCATGCCAATTTTCTTCGATGAAAAATCTTCTGAATTGTAAATTAAACTTATCAGATTACGGAATCACGCAAATTGTCAATATGAAATACAACTAGGTTTGTGTAGTATAATTATATGGTAACGGTATGCGAGAAGAAGAAGAAGAAGAAGAAGAAGAAGAAGAAGAAGAAGAAGAAGAAGAAGAAGAAGAAGAAGAAGAAGAAGAAGAAAACCTCAATGAAGTTATAATATCTTATTTAGAACATACCATTATTATCACCGTGAATTCCCATCGTGCTAAGTGAATGACAAAATATGTACGTATTTGCGTTTACATCTAATACCTTTTCTTGTAAACTATTAGCATTCATTTTACGATCAAAATATTCTTAACTTTGAATGAAGAAATTGTGATATAACGATGGTTAATGGGCGATTCAAAACAAATTATATTTGCTTAGCTATTAATACATATGAACCGTAAAGTGTTCATTTACCATATAGTGATTACACATCATTGGATATTTACTGGGCCAGAATCTGATTAAATAAAGTGACTCTCTCTCTCTCTCTCTCTCTCTCTCTCTCTCTCTCTCTCTCTCTCTCTCTCTCTCTCTCTCTCTCTCTCTCTCTCTCTCTCTCTCTCTCTCTCTCTTAAAAAGCCCATCCCTATCATCATTCGTATCAAAGTAATCCACATAAGTCATCCGTCTGTGACTGTCTGGAACATACATCCAGTCAATTATGCCGGGTGCTTAGGACGACTGACACGCGCATTGATACGAATTATATGTAATCTGCAACAACGGCTTTTGCGCCCTTGGACGCAAAATCATTAATCCACATTGTTACAGAAATTTATCAATAGTCTCCCAGATTTAATGGGCATAAGCAAGATTTAATTACTTTTTCGCATGAACATCTTGGTGAATATTTTGGTCCATATATTTTGTTGTTTGTGACCTTGTCATACGCATTGAGATGCAAAGTTGTATGTAAATAGTAACAAATACGACACTTTTCTCTCATGATTGACAATTATAAATAAGGTGGCATGCACATCAGCTCTGTTCAAGGAGATCGCATAATATTTGTTTAAATAAGCCACCACCACCCACCCCTAATCACTACAGGCTTTTTCAGTTTTCTAAACCCTAAGACTAATATCACCACCTATTTATAAACACTACGTGCTTTATCAGTATTACACCCACCACCACCCACCAAAAATTCACCACCACCTGCCCCCAATCACTATGTGCTTTAACAGTATTATAGAACGCTATGATGGTCTAGTGGTTCTCCTCGGATGCGGGAGTTCGCATGTTTGAACCCCGGCCGCGTCATACAAAAGACAAAAATAGTATTAACAACAGCATTAAGTGCCAAGATAATGTGATTGGGTGGGACATGATGCTACATGTCTCCGGCATGATGCTCCCGTGCTAGACATCACAATAAACTAGCACATTGCAGACATCGTAGCAACATGACTGAAAAATTCCTTAAGCACAGTGATATAAGTGAAATGCAAACATTCCACCACCCCCACCACTAATCACTGTGCACTATTTCAATATTGTAAATTCCATGTACTAATACCACCCCCACCCCAATCACTACCACCCTCCCAAAATATGTGTATTTTTAGTAGTGTAGGTCTTATGCATTACTAAATAAATACAATCAATACAGAACTGTTAATTAACTTTTCAGCGTCAATTTGAAAAGACAATGATTCAACAAAAAATTGAAAAGTTATATTGAGCTTTTCTACAGATTGATTGTTTTTCATAAGAACTACCGCTAGAAGGTACACTCCGCAAAAATATCTCAGTGTTTAGATAATTTTATAAGTTTTATTTTGGTTTTCAAAAAAATTTAGTTTACGAAAGTTATATATATATATATATATATATATATATATATATATATATATATATATATATATATATATATATATATATATATATATATACATGCTTTAACCAGTAGTATTTTTGATTGAATCACATGATATTTACTGTAATTACTACGACTATTTCCTTGGAGAAATAATATCGCTTCATCAACATCTTTGTTTTTCTTTCTTAAATTATGTTTTTTTTTTATCGAATTACACATACAAAGATTTACCTTTTAAATCGAATTACATGTATCAAGATTTACATTTTAAATTGTCATTGAATTACATGTATAATGATTTACAATGCATTATGACTTTGTAAATAAAATTATAATAACTATTTCCTGTAAAATGAACATTTATCAACAAAGTCAGTTAGACGAAATCATACAAAACGAATTCTAAATAATCAATAAAATGAGAAATTTGTTGTTGTTATAGATTCTACGGCCATTTTTCAGCACACAAGAGGTTATACCTAGCGACGAGTATTATTGGTGGAGGAAGAACTGAAAACCCCAAAAAGAACCACGAGAAGCTACTGGCAAGCTTTCTTTCTCACATATTCACATTGGCCGAATTTGAGACTCGAACCCACGCACAGAGATGAGATGGCATCGATCTGTAACGGTGATGTCTTTAGACCACTCAGCCATTCGGGGCCCCAAATAGGAAAGTCAATAAAACAAAAATGGATAAAGTCAAAACAAAGCAAACCATAATACAAAATATTTGATTCTGCGACACACACGCATTTAAATATTCTCACCACATTACCAATGAAAACTACAATCTTCATTTTCTCATAATATAGTTGCAGAGTTTAACAAGTGTTTCAACTGACTTTTGAAAATGTGAAGCAATTTCATCCATTTTAGGATAAGAGATTATAGAGAGATCGCAGCTCGATGAAGTTGCTCTCTTGACCATAGCGGTCAATATTGCAATTATGATGCTAGGCTAACCACCATTAATAAAATATACAATCCACATTGAGTGGCACAACAAAGCGGACATTAATTACATTATTAGTAAATATTCTGTTCACACGTTCACACAATATCCTAAGCCCCGATAATTTGGGTTATTATCGCAGAGGCCTAAAGGGAACAATGTTGATCAAATTAGCGCAGTGCCTACAGCTTGGTTGGATTCATTCTCCCGATCACAAATGGTTGCCGAATTTGAGTGTTTACCGTACGATTGCGTGATAAGATTATTCCTGGGTGCAGACAGCTAGAGAAATTTTTGACGCTCTATACGGACACGCACAGGTGTTTTTTCTCTTCCGCCAGAGGACAATAAGATAGGCACTTTACATTTTTTTCTTTTCTTTTTTTTTTTGTTTTGTTTTCGGATAGTCCATAAAAATGACCAAGTTACCAGAATTCGATTAAACTGTCCCTTCGGCAAGGCAGAATAAGAAGAACAATCGGGCCAAGTGGAGTTAGTAATTAGTGACTGACATTTTCCACTTTTTAAAAACAGAAACAGAAAACGCAGAAAATCTTAGTTATATAATCCAGAGATACACGAAAACAGCATCCATATTGCATCATTTTTCTTTTTTTTTAAACACGTGGACTTCATTTTTGGAAATACAAGTCTTTAGATATCTAAAGATCACCAAGGCAGCCAAAAAGAGGCTTTATCATACAATGGTGTAGTTATTTGTCCAAAATAATTTAGTTTTAAAATGTCGTTCCTAATGGAAGATTTTCTAATTTGATGTTGAAACTTGAATTCGAAATTTTAAGTTGAAAGTGTTTTTTATGTACAAATTCATGTTACTTTGATGTATTTTGGCGACCGCTAATCGCCATCGTAGTTTATTTCATGAATCAAATCATGTGTAAATCTAAAGTGTCGAGGTCAGGCCGTAACAAGCACCTGACGAATACCATCGTTTGTAACTAATTAATTAATGTATGTAAATAGAGTAGATTTTGTTAACGTCACATTTACACTACATTTTATTATTATTATTATTATTATTATTATTATTATTATTATTATTATTATTATTATTATTATTATTATTATTATTATTATTATTATTATTATTATTATTATTATTTCTTTATTATTATTTCTTGTCCATTGTCCCGCTACACCATTCTCTTGACATCTCTGCTTTAAACCTTAACGGGGATATTTATTCTTTAGCAAACGGGTAGGTACTGTACAAATCAGCCAATCCTCAGATCCAGATGAAACTTATACAAACAAAATGGGTATATCCCTTTCTCTTCCTTAAATATGTATTTGATTTTTATCGAGGACCGCCTTTAATGAAGGAAATTAACAACGGCATTACTTATGGTTTTCTTATCTGTTGCAGAAACAATATTTGTATATTATGGATACGTACGTTAGAAAGCTCCAATCAGTTATATTGCTGAAAGATATACATTCTAAATTGTGCATTTGAACGCTATGTGCATAGTAGTCAATAATAAGACTTATAAAACTTAGCTTTTGCTTTTGAATCAATTTAAATTCGGTTGATTACCTCTGACAACTATTTTCTTTTCATGTAAATCATTTCGCCCATGTATATGTTCAGCGTTGACTTACGTCATATTCTTGCCAGAGTCGTCGCATAAAAGGCGATTTATGATTTTTTGATCATTCTTTTACAAAACAGATATAATAAATACACTTTGCGCATTAATAATAGCTGAATGGCAATAAGGTGTATAGAGAAGAATTGAAAAATTCCAGTGACGAGATCTGTTTTGGTTGAAATCTTGTTTTACAGTATTAATAATTCGAACACAAATATTCCGGATGATGATGATGATGATGATGATGATGATGATGATGATGATGATGATGATGATGATGATGATGATGATGATGATGATGATGATGATGATGATGATGACGATGATGATGGAGAGAGAGTACAATAGCTGTAAACTTCACAGCTTGTAAGGCACTCGGTAAACATACATATAACGATTTATTACTTTACCGACCGAAGATATCATTTGTGATGCATTATGTTGTCGTCAAGATGATTGAACAGGTTTCTTAATATGAATCAAATATTACATATCAACTGGGTTTATGTAATGATCAGTATGAAAATAAAAACATTACAGTAAGACAGACTAACACAAATGTTTATGTGCGCAATGCTACCCCTACACAAGATCCAATCGTCGGCATCATTACTGTGGCGTATCCACTTAGAACTCAACCTAATCGCGTCATTTGTTTTTAAATGCGTGGTATTTTTATACCCTAAGCTCTTGTATAGTATAATCAGGAAACCGCTCTATATTTATTTCTTTTTAAATGGTGCCATAGAATTTTATATATTTTCCCGGAACTTAGAAATTTTATGTTCAATTACTTGGAAATAAAGGATCGTGCATTATAAAAATACAGTCAAACCATAAAATTTTATCTTTATGAAGATTTTATTGCCGAAGCCTTGTACTTCAAATAAGCAAGGTCATATGGCGTTGGATTTCAAGTTGACCTGGTAACATTTGTCTTCTTGTAAAGATGTAAACGTGGAACTAAACCTTGAAAAGACATGGAATTAAGCCTTGAAAAGACGTGGACCGCTTTTATTTTAATGTTAGAATGAACTGTTTAAATAGAAAAATCGGAAACACGTTGCTGGTGTAAAAAATATCCAAAATGTTTCATGTGTTATCAGTATATAGTTCGTGCATTAGACGTTACATACATTCACCAGTATCCGGTTATGCGCGCACACACATAAACGTACTCACAAAGAAAGCAAGGTCATTGAGACTTGTTTAATCAAGGGCAAGAAAACCAGTGGTGAGGCCTGTAATCGAACAGTTTCGTTTATAATTTGATATGAAAATGTAGAGTAGTTACGGTACACCATTTTACTCGATCTTGACCATCTGCAAGCACATATACAAAACACATGTATATTGTAAATGTAAGACAAAAGAAGACAGGTATACAAAATTCAAATCTCAGCAACTGAACACCAACAACAATCTTCTTTTCTTCGATATGACCATTCTCTCTCTCTCTCTCTCTCTCTCTCTCTCTCTCTCTCTCTCTCTCTCTCTCTCTCTCTCTCTCTCTCTCTCTCACACACACACACACACACACACACACAAGAATGGTTAGTGGTTATCAGCAAAACATAAACATTGGTGCCAATCAACATCAGCAAACCGTGGAATGATGGCAATAATGTACTTGATAACGACACATGTAATTGACAAGTTGAAATAGCAGTATTAAAAAACAAATCATTTTCAGTCAAGTCTTTGGAAGGAAGATAGAAAGAAAAGAAATAGTGCAAGAGGAAGTTTTGTATCAGTTAAAGGTTATAATTATATATATTTTAAAAAAATGATGCTGTTATGGAGAATCGAACTGTTGATTTACCGTTTAGTGAGCAATACATTTTACCTGTGTGTGTGTGTGTGTGTGTGTGTGTGTGTTGATATTGCCGTGTGTGTGTGCGTGTGCGCGATTTGGATTTTTTAACGTAACTTTAACAACTGTTCAGTCATATGGCTACGATGTCTGCAGTGTGGTAGTTTGCACTGGGGCACCATGCCGCAGACATGTAGAACCATGCCCTACAGACATGTAGTACGCTGTCCTACCTAGACGTGTAGTACGATGTCCTACCCAGACACGTAGTACGATGTCCTACAGACATGTATACGATGTCCTACCCAGTCTCCTTATTCTGATACCAAGCCAGTCCTAATATTAATCCCTTAATGCTGAGTGCCAAACAAAGCAGTTGTTTGTATCGTTGTTACTAGTCTTTGGTATGACTCTTAACCCGTGACCTCTAGTTTGATTTTTCGTTAAGGAGTGCACTGTAGCAGAAACGTCAGTTTAGATGCAGTTAATATTTGACCACTGTAGAGATCCAAGGTTCCAATGAAGGCAGAATTGTATCCTTTTTCACATGGTTCACTTGCAAAAACACATAAAAATATTCTAGTAAAATGTTCTTAAAAACATGAACTCGCTTCCCGTATGTGGATCACCTTGGATTTCTTGAAAATGTCTCCTATTTTAGCCAATATTGATCATTGATTGCCTAAAAAATGGCGTCATGAGCACGTTCATTTAACCTCGTATATCATAATTTTTAAAAATAATTTTTAAAAAATCAATTGAATGGGTATTATCAGATCAACAACCTATGAAGTTTTTTTTTGAATGTATGGGCCGAAAAGAGGTATAATAATACAGATGGCTTTGTGGCACACTGTATTTCCGTTTTTTGTCCACAACCTGGATTGAGGTGAAAACATGCTGGCAGACACAATAATCCTCTCTTCTATTATTGTTACACAACTTTTTTTTATTTATATTTCTTGTTATAAATTACCCCATATAATTATAACATTTAGGTGTCAACAGTTTTTCTAAGATTTTGTGTTTAATACGCCTTTTCTGTAGGCTGTTTATTTCGCTGACCAAGAGGTTGTTTAATGAAATCATTCTGGATTTGCGCCATAATCTTTTTTTTGTAGCGAATAAAATAACAATATTCACTTTGTGCGCTGGTTAAAGCAAGAGCAAACAAGGTGGGATGCACAGTTGTGTCAAAGGTGGGATGCACAGTTGTCTCAAAGGTGGGATGCACAGTTGTGTCAAAGGTGGGATGCACAGTTGTGTCAAAGGTGGGATGCACAGTTGTGTCAAAGGTGGGATGCACAGTTGTGTCAAAGGTGGGATGTACAGTTGTGTCAAAGGTGGGATGCACAGTTGTGTCAAAGGTGGAAAAAAGGCATAACATATAACTCGTGTAGCATAATTAAAAAATGAGAGACCAGTTGTTGCAACATGTATGTATGTATGTATGTATGTATGTATGTATGTATGTATGTATGTATGTATGTATGTATGTATGTATGTATGTATGTATGTATGTATGTATGTATGTATGTATGTATGTATGTATGTATGCAGGCAGCTTTCCGAGTGGGATAGGACGCCACACAAAGATTAGAGAGAGAGAGAGAGAGAGAGAGAGAGAGAGAGAGAGAGAGAGAGAGAGAGAGAGAGAGAGAGAGAGAGAGAGAGAGAGACGTCGAGGGCAAGGGTTGTGGAAGAAGAAGGGCCAGTAGAACGGAAACATGGGTACCGAGAACGGAAACATAGGTACCGAGAACGGAAACATGGGTACCGAGAACGGAAACAAGGTTATCGGAAGTACCGACAAAAGAATACAAAGAGGAAGCTACCAATGAGTAACACAGAAGGGATAGAGAAAGGAAATTCTCTCACCTTTAATTTCGTGATAAACTAAACTGGCAATTTGAATAGGACTTGCATTGATTGGAAGCAATTGCATTGAAAAAATTGTCCTGTAATTGTTGAATACCGTGATAGGGTTAATTAAATCGTTATATATGTCACCTTATTAGTTTTATATTTTATATACATATTTATATACCTAGCCCGTCGGCTTCGCTGACTATGGGCTCGGAGCTGTTTAACCTTTAAATTGTCCATTGGGATTAGAAATAATTCCGTAAGATGCTCGTGACAGTCAATCATGACCAAATGTGTTATCCTCGTTAACGAAAGTTTTATTTATTTATTTTTTTATTTATTTATATTATTTTTATTATTATTATTATTATTATTATTATTATTATTATTATTATTATTATTATTATTATTATTATTATTATTATTATTATTATTATTATTGTTGCTGCTGCTGCTGCTGCTGATGCTGATTTTGTTCTCTTTTGTAAATACAAACAACATAAACTGTACAGATCTAGTGCTACAATGACATAGTATAGCAGTTTTAAAATATAAATCAATGACAGCTACCATATGTTTATTCCATAATGTATATGACCTGAGATATAAACGTATAATATATCATTACACACACACACACACACACACACACACACACACACACACACACACACACACACTGGGTATGCATCAAAGAGACTTTCAACATTTGGTATGCATCAATAAAACCTTCAACATTGGGTATGCATCGATAAAACCTTCAACATTGGGTATGGACTTACAAAACCTTCAACATTGGGTATGCATCGATAAAACCTTCAACATTGGGTATGCAATAATGAAACCTTCAACACTGGGTATGCATCAATGACACCTTCATCACTGGGTATACATCGATAAAACCTTCAACATCGGGCATTCATTGATAAAATCTTCAAAACTGGGTATTCATCTAGAAACCCATCAACATTTGGTATGCATCGATTAAATCTTCAACAATGGCTATGCATCCATCGATAAAACCTTCAACATTTGGTATGCATTAATGAGACACTCCACATTGGCTATGCATCGATAGAGCCTTCAACACTGGGTATGCATCGATAAAATCTTAAACACTAGGTTTGCAATAATGAAACCTTCAATATTGGGTATACATCTAGAAATCCATCAACATTTGGTATGCATCGATGAAATCTTCAACTATGGCTATGCATCGATAAAATCTTCAACATTGGGTATGCATCAATGAGATCTTCCACATTGGGTATGCATCGACAAAACCTTCAACACTGGGTATGCATCGATAAAACCTTCAACATTGGGTATGCATTAATGAAACCTTCAACATTGGATATGCTTCCATGAAATCTTCAACATTGGGCATGTATCGATGAAACCTTCAACATTGGTATGCATCGATAAAACCTTTAACACTGGGTATGGAATGACAAAACCTTCAACATTTGGTATGCAATAATGAAACCTTCAACACTGGGTATGCATCAATGAGACCTTTAACATTGGGTATGAGTCTATGAAATCTTCAATATTGGGTATGCATCGATAAAACCTTTAACATTGGGTATGGACTGACAAAACCTTCAACTTTGGGTATGCATCGATAAAACCTTCAACATTGGGTATGCATCGATAAAACCTTCAACATTTGGTATGGACTGACAAAACCTTCAACATTGGGTATGCATCGATAAAACCTTCAACATTGGGTATGCATCGATAAAACCTTCAACATTTGGTATGGACTAACAAAACCTTCAACATTGGGTATGCATCGATAAAACCTTCAACATTGGGTATGCATCGATAAAACCTTCAACATTTGGTATGGACTGACAAAACCTTCAACATTGGGTATGCATCGATAAAACCTTCAACATTGGGTATGCAATAATGAAACCTTCAACACTGGGTATGCATCAATGAGACCTTCAACATTGGGTATGCAATAATGAAACCTTCAACACTGGGTATGCATCAATGAGACCTTCAACATTGGGTATGCATCGATAAAACCATCAACATTTGGTATGCATCGATAAAACCTTCAACATTGGGTATGCATCGATAAAACCTTCAAAGAAAAGTAGTGTACTTTCTTTTTATTCATGCTATTAATGACACAGTTGGAAATTAAAAGGCCAATGTTACACGAACTGCGTGATAAGGTTTGATGGCCTATAAGCACATACTATGGTCACTGAGAATAACCAACACAATATTTTTTGGACTGGGAAGGGATACAAATTTTCTTAATAAAACAATTGGTACTTTTAGATTGCTAAAGTATCTAAAACGAACTTGAAACACTGGATTTAGGTTTATAAAATTTCTCAATATTGAAAATCTAGGTATTATGGATAAAGTCATTGTCAGCATAAAATATGAAATTTTGTCAAAATGTAAAACTAGAATGAGACAATAGACATATAAAATACTGGCTATCTTCTGCCGCAAATGCTTATATATGGGAACTTAATTTTGAGGAAAAATGTAAACATTTTAAAATATATTTGAAAGCAGGGTAAAAGGAAAATAACTTTTATTGGATAAATAACTAATACATTTTTTAGGTATCTCTAGATTTTCTATTCTGCTTTTGTTACTTAATCCACGATTAGATTTGATTAAAGGAATGAATAAAAGTATGTAAAATGTTTTTTAGAATGGTAGACCAGATAAAATAGAACGTAGCATACCAGTAGGCTGTATGATAGAAAGGGTTAACAAATTGTTGACGTCAGTGATTTCATAAAATCGCTCAAAATGACTAAGCTGCGATAAGCGATTAACAAGAGCAAAAGGGAATCAATCGAACAAATTAGAATTTTCAAAAAGGTAGGTACAAAATGTTTCTCATGTTAGTCATTCAATAGAAAATCAATTCTGGGAAAATGTTTTAAAGGCTTGGATATATTTTTACAGATAAGCTCAAAATTAATTCCCTCAGTGACAATGTACTTTTGGCTACTATGGTTAAAAGCAAAATACCTCAATCCAGCGGAATTTAAAGGAAAAAAAAACCAATTAGCGCTTGAACCATGTTCGTCATGTTCTAGATTTATTAAATCTATGGCGAATTCGTATCCTTCAATGGCCTGATGTGAAAGGGACAATTCTAGTTAAATAAACACTTTTGGAAATTAGAGGATGAAAAAATGTATACGATAAAAGGTAAATAAATATTATTTTACATAAATATAATTTG
Organism: Potamilus streckersoni; assembly: GCA_016746295.1. NCBI lineage: Eukaryota > Metazoa > Mollusca > Bivalvia > Unionida > Unionidae > Potamilus > Potamilus streckersoni. Next base: position 726,291 of record JAEAOA010000584.1, read on the forward strand.
GCATTACTACGTATGTGCCAACTCAGAGTCTGAATAAAAATGAAAGCAAACATTGCTAGGAAAATTCAATTATATATATATATATATATATATATATATATATATATATATATATATATATATATATATATAGATATATATATATATATATATATATACATATTTTCAGATATATATATATAAACACTATTATATATACATATATATATACACACACATATACACACACACACATAGAGACACACACACACACACACATATATATATATATATATATATATATATATATATATATATACACACATATACATATATACATATATATATATATATATATATATATATATATATATATGTATATGCGCATACATACATACATACATACATACATACATACATACATACATACATACATACATACATACATATATTCTGTGCTCTTTGAATTAGCTGCAGATGAGAGTATTATGAGAAATCATACATTATTCAAGTTTTCACATAAAATGTCTTGAATACTGTAACTTCAAATAACCTCAAAGTAATTTCTGAAAAGAAAAACAGTTATATGGGTTGACGTCTAAATCTCCACATTGTCGGTGACTTTACTGAAATTGACACCAAAGTGGAATCCAATATTAAGTACCGAGTATCTCATCCAATTAAGAGTCCTTTTAATTAATTAACTCACGTTATCCTAATCACTTTCATTGATTAATCATATAAAACCAATACAATCTTCTCTATTCAATTTACTAATAGCGTTATTCAGAACTTACGCTTTCTTTCATGGCGATCATTTTGAAACTTATCAAAGAACGAATATACAACGAAGTAAACACACACACGCACACGCACGGAGGGACTTAAAAATAGATGTTTCTTGCTTTTCAAAAATTTTGCTTTAGTTACATTGAGTATAAAGGTAGTATAACATGACTTCCTATTTTTATCAGTTGTGTGTGTTTAAAAATCAAATATATATTGAACATGAATGAAGCAAATATTTTAATATCTCACCAAAATTTCGCTTTTTAAAAATACATTTAAAAAGTACCATTTTATCTTTTGAGCTTCTGCTGTCTAACGACCATGCCATCGTTAGATGTGCGAAGCAGTTATTGATTTCTGCATGTTTGTTTGATTAAAATGTGAAGAAGGCTTTAAAAAGAAGAAAGTAAGAATTGCCTGTTTAATATCGATAAACTCAATCTAAACAGCCGAGGTCTCTCCCCACAATAAATATTAATCCATTCATTTATACATTAATTAAATGACTCATTCATTCCTATATTAATCCATTCTTCAATAAATTAATAATGTGTACATTTCTTTTCTGCAAATAGTCCCTTCCCTAAGTCACTGCAAATAAAGTCTGCTAAGTCAAGGTGAAGACGTACTTCAATTGCTACAGATTATCATTTAACCTAAACCTTCCATTATCATATCACACAAAAATTTGATAAAATATATTTGTAACCTGGTAAGCTTGTGAAAGTTCTCTCTCTCTCTCTCTCTCTCTCTCTCTCTCTCTCTCTCTCTCTCTCTCTCTCTCTCTCTCTCTCTCTCTCTCTCTCTCTCTCTCTCTCTCTCTCACACACACACACACACACACACATCTACATATAACTAACATGGTCATTAAATAGCTGCATAGTAAATATAATTCAGGTGAGACAATTGAAAACTGTTGAAAACTCAGGTGCGTGCATAACCGTTTCTTCACTTTCCCATTTAGGCTGAGCGTGATGGGAACGTTGCAGAAGGTGTGTCATAAATCATAAAATGTAAAGATTGGGTGGTCTGGATTATAATACTTCTAAAATGTCTAGATACAAATTGGGGATACTTCTCACCTCTGTAAACAAGCCAGGACAACAAAGGGATTGACATTAAGAGATATTAATTCTGGATTAGGTGAAACCATAGAGTACTTCCTCACCCCTTTCTGTGCCATAAACACCATGTTTAAATTTCTAGGAATCACAGATGTAATCTCTCTCTCTCTCTCTCTCTCTCTCTCTCTCTCTCTCTCTCTCTCTCTCTCTCTCTCTCTCTCTCTCTCTCTCTCTCTCTCTCTCATATATATATATATATATATATATATATATATATATATATATATATATATATATATATATATATATATATATATATATTCCCCTTTACCCCTGCATCTCTGAGATGGAGGTTCTCGCGAGAAAGGGATAGAGCAATCAGTTCGCTTCCATGGCTTAAGTGCCCGGACAAATATCTTCATAATGCTGGTGATTATGGTCAAAACTTAATGCCGTTCAAATAAACGTTTTTCAATATTATACCCATAAAGATACTGCATTAACACCTGCCGCTTTTCTTAGATGGAAATTGTCAGTTTACACTATAATTTTATGAGTGACACCTGTACTATTCCGACCAAAACATGACAGAAATATAGAGTTCTTATTGTTAACTTGACGTCATTAGCTGATCTTAATGCGAATAATGCTGGATAAATTTTGTCTTGGTTTGTTCAAAAGTGAACTGATGAATTTTCATATGAATTACAAATTCTCCTTCAGATGAATGTACATTAAGCCATAAATTTTCAGTGAGTAAACATTCCAGGTGATATTTGTGCATGTGCAGAAATCATTATCATTTAGAGAGAATGTGACCGTTCGTATCACCTTACGTATTTAAGCAGTGCATATTCACAGTTCAGCATTTGGGTATGGGTTATTGAGTCCATACTTTTCACAGTTCAGCGTTTGGGTATGGGTTATCGAGTCAATACTATTTGGGTATGGGTTATTGAGTCAATGCTATTCACAGTTCAACATTTGGGTATGGGTTATTGAGTCAATACTATTTGGGTAAGGGTTATTGAGTCAATGCTATTCACAGTTCAACGTTTGGATATGGGTTATTGAGTCAATACTATTTGGGTAAGGGTTAATGAGTCTGTGACAAATTGGCGGCGTGCAAAACACACCAACCTCTTTCACTACGGTTCGTTGCTAGGGAATGACCTCCGTGGTGTACTTTACCCAGTGTGGATAGATAGAAAGAAGAATGCAGATCACTGAACAAGTATATTAGAAAAATAACAAAACGAGCCCCCCCCCTTAAAATGAACAAATATAAAATTTATTCAGTTTATCAACAGAATTTAAAATGAAAAGAAATCAATGACTTGGTTACAAAAGAAGGAAAATGGTACTAACATGTACTCAAATAAAAAGACAATACAAATATCTTTAAATGTAAAATTACTTTCAACGTTAATATACTATCTTCATTGCCAATGAGATGTGACCTTTGAGTGCAACGATGAGACTTCATCACCTATTTTATGCGGACATCAAGACTTCCGTTCGTCCTGCTCTGCCGATCTTTGTCTAGCAGACAGCTTTATCTTCGTCTTGGACTCTTGTCCGTCGAACTTTGACTTAACAATCGTCTCTGGACTTAGATTTCTGCGTAAAACTTGTTCTGGTCCTGTGATTGTTCAGGGATGTTTCATGTGAATCCAGGTAAGCTGTTTCCTTCAGTAAATAAAATGTCTCGCAATAGACAATAGGTCACATTCCCAAGTATATCTATATTTTTACATTAATTCGGCTCAGAAAACAAAAGGCATAAATTCCGCCGCATGAATGTTACCTAACTCTCTGTTTACATAGTCAGTCAATGCTTGTCCTGACCTTAATTCGGGTCACGCTAGGGATGGTCAATTAAATTCAACTCAGCCGTATGAACCCGTATGTAACCCCCACTCGACTGCTTACGCTACCAATCTAGTAGTCTTAAGTTACATATAGCTTAGACCCTCAGATCTAACTATTCTAAAATAGTTTACTCGACCAATTAAATATTACAAACTAGCATATAGATATACACTTAAGTGATCAATTAAATATTACAAACTAGTATATGGTATACATGTAATGTTAGGTCATACTCATTTTAGACAGAGTTAATCCATAAAACTATGAAATATTACCCATCTTACCTTAAATCAGTCATGAAAATTCACTCCTATGTATTAAAGATTCAATTACATGCAATCTTGTCAACTAATCTAATGAAATTTTAATTACATTCAATCTTGCCACTTCTCCAAATGAATTGATAATTGGAAAATCAAAGAATAAAATGTCATGACTAGCATTTCACTAAAATCCTGCAAAATGAAATCATACATACCTACATCATATCAAGAATACATTTGCAAATGGAACAAATGAAATAACATATTAAAATCGGGAAACTAAGGTTGCGTACCTTTTGCCGTTTCTTTATTCGTTTCCACGAATCTCACGTATAGTCCGTCTCCTAACTGAGACAACTATCTGGCCCCTTACTCTATAATGAAAACGTACTTTTTACGAATTCAAAATGTAGAGTTTGCCTACTCGATGAGACAAAACTTCCGCTTTACTGCCAAATCACGAGATAACGTCTTACACGATCCCGGAATCGTTTAACTTTCCTCTCGAAAGATTAAAGATTAAAGAATTTTCCTAAAGTAAAACCTTTAATTTCTTACAGAGTTACGCCCATAAATCCATATTAACCAATCGGAATAGACTGTTTCCTAAACCTGTTCCGTAGAATTTTTGGATTTACAAGACAACTAAACAACTAATCATGCCGTAATTAACATTACTTTGAACAATCATCTATAGCCAGATGCCTCCTTTAACCGGTCGATTTTGGGAAAGGGTCTTATGTCATTCTCTTGTACCATAGCATCTGACTCGGTCATGTTACGTCGGCTAGAACGAATTCCCTTTTGACGTTCAGAGATAAAATGAAAAATAATCATCTAATTATCTCTAGCCCTTTCTACTTTAATTAAGTTGACTTTGATAAAATTCCTTTAACCAAAGCTTTTAAGAGTTTTCAAAATTCGACACATCACAGAGTCCATACTATACACAGTTCAGCATTTGGGTATGGGTTATTGAGTCCATACTATTCACAGTTCAGCATTTGGGTATGGGTTATTAAGTCAATACTATTCACAGTTCATCATTTTGGTATGGGTTATTGAGTCAATGCTATTCACAGTTCAGCATTTGGATATGGGTTATTGAGTCAATACTATTCCCAGTTCAGCATTTGGGTATGGGTTATTAAGTCAATACTATTCATATCTCAGCATTTGGGTATGGGTTATTGAGTCCATACTATTCACAGTTCAGCATTTGGGCATGGGTTATTGAGTACATACTATTCACAGTTCAGCATTTGGGTATGGGTTAGTAAGTCAATACTATTCACAGTTCATCATTTTGGTATGGGTTATTGAGTCAATACTATTTGGGCATAGGTTATTGAGTCACTGCTATTTACAGTTCAGCATTTGGGTATGGGTTATTGAGTCAATACTATTCACAGTTCAGCGTTTGGGTACGGGTTATTGAGTCAATACTATTCACAGTTCAGCATTTGGGTATGGGTTATTGAGTCAATACTATTCACAGTTCAGCATTTGGGTATGGGTTATTAAGTCAATACTATTCATATCTCAGCATTTGGGTATGGGTTATTGAGTCCATACTATTCACAGTTCAGCATTTGGGTATGGGTTATTGAGTCCATACTATTCACAGTTCAGCATTTGGGTATGGGTTATTGAGTCCATACTATTCACAGTTCAGCATTTGGGTATGGGTTATTGAGTCCATACTATTCACAGTTCAGCATTTGGGTATGGGTTATTAAGTCATTATTATTCATATCTCAGCATTTGGGTATGGGTTATTGAGTCCATACTATTCACAGTTCAGCATTTGGGTATGGGTTATTGAGTCCATACTATTCACAGTTCAGTGTTTGGGTATGGGTTATTGAGTCCATACTATTCACAGTTCAGCATTTGGGTATGGGTTATTAAGTCATTACTATTCACAGTTCAGTGTTTGGGTATGCGTTATTGAGTCCATACTATTCACAGTTCAGCATTTGGGTATGGGTTATTAAGTCATTACTATTCATATTTCAGCATTTGGGTATGGGTTATTGAGTCCATACTATTCACAGTTCAGCATTTGGGTATGGGTTATTGAGTCCATACTATTCACAGTTCAGCATTTGGGTATGGGTTATTGAGTCCATACTATTCACAGTTCAGCATTTGGGTATGAGTTATTGAGTCCATACTATTCACAGCTCAGCATTTGGGCATAGGTTATTGAGTCCATACTAATCACCGTTCAGCATTTGGGTATGGGTTATTGAGTCAATACTATTCACAGTTCAGCATTTGGGTATTGGTTATTGAGTCCATACTATTCACAGTTCAGTATTTGGGTATGGGTTATTGAGTCCATACTATTCACAGTTCAGCATTTGGGTATGGGTTATTGAGTCCATACTATTCACAGCTCAGCATTTGGGCATAGGTTATTGAGTCCATACTAATCACCGTTCAGCATTTGGGTATGGGTTATGGAGTCCATACTATTCACAGTTCAGCATTTGGGTATGGGTTATTGATACCGATATAGATCTGGGAAAAGTGGGAAGAGAAGAGAGCAATCACTAGATGCGCACTGTGTTACAGATATACCGATTTACTGCGGTATTTTTTTTTAATTTATTATTTAGGTATCATAGTACATTTTCATTGTACCAATGCTTCGGTTTTTCTGTAAGAACTGTACTGAAACTCCACAATAATCTTTTTCGAATTGATTCATATTTAAAAGCATGCAGTAATTTTCATAACTAAATAATTGCAAACATTTAGTTTTCCAAAACAGATGTATCGGTCACAAATGAATTTTGAATATAAAAAATGTTATATTTTAATCTTTAATTCCATGTTTGACACGTGTCATGTCTGCTAATATGAAGTTCGAGTGAGACATTTCACAAGATATTCTGACCAAATCAAAATTTTTCAAACAAGTTAGATTAAAAGCAACCTATTGAAAAAAGTAATTACTAGCGTATATAAATATGGCACTACATTGACTCCTTTTAAGACCCGGAATCATCCGTAGATTTTTCAGGACAGCAATTGTTTTCTGGTTTGAATTTGAAACAATTGCTCTAGTTCAATAAATATTTTCTCGTTTGTTGAGTCAGTGTTTTGTCTTTACTGGCGCTTTCTGATAAATATCTTACCAGAGTGTTGGAATTTCATTCAAAGTTTGTATGCCTCTTATGTCAATATTGTTGTCGTTGTTTGCTGTTTAACACTATTTTCAGCACATGATAGGCAATTCATGGTGGATAGTATATCTGGTGGAGGAAGAATTAAGAAAAATCATAGGAAGAACCAACGACCCAAGGGAAGTACCTGGCAACCTTTTTCGCATACCAACGCTTGCAGGGTCTGAGACACGCAAACAGAGGTGAGATGTCAGTGATCTGCAAAGCTAATGCCCAAGACCACTTCTTATTTTTGTATCAGCCAGCACGATGTCTGTTACAGGGTGTCAGTTATAGCGCAAGTTTAATCTGGACACTTAAGTTACAAGTTTTAGCTGATACTTATATTTAATTAACATGCACATAAAAATTCATATACTATATGATACTGAACATTTAATTTTTGGAGGGGGTGGGGGTGAGCTGCGATTATTTTTAGAACCGATATATTTTCTTTTCTTTTATCTCACGATAATTGTTGTTGTCTTCAAATAATATAATGGCTATACTATTGTGTTATGCGGCTTTCAATTAGATATTTGTTTCAGGTATTTGAGAGCCGTAAAGTTAGCCAAAACAATACTAGGCACATGTCCTAGAAGATTGAATTGTTGGTCCATAACATAATTGAGGTATACCATAGTACCATAGTATGTTCTTGAAGATAAAAAATATTTCGTGGCGGCCAGCTCTAACATTCAACATACATAATCTAAAGTTTCCAAATAAATAATATGTTGTCTTTGGCGGTACTGTTTTATCTATTTTTCTAAATTTTGTCCTAGGGTTTAGTTGTGGGGTTGCTTTTTAAATGTTATATCTTTACATTCATAAAACTTAAACTTTTGATATACAACGTATAGTCAGTATTGTGCTGACCTGCTGTTAAACCCTCAATGCATGCATAAAACCCAAAAGTTCGTTCACTTCGATTTGTCAAAGTCGTAAAACAAGTCAACGTATACTTCTTACGGTTTATATAAACCTCTTGATTTTGTACATTTTGAACCCTACAATGCTATGTGTCACTTCGATGTTGTTTTGAGACTTGAACAAAAGACAGAGCACAAGCTGTTGTAATTTTGATTCAGAATGAATTCAACACATCAGATATTAATGTGTTCCTTTAGTATAAATCGAACTGGTGTGAACAAACATATTAAAGCACAGTTGACATCCATTCACCAGGTGTTAATACATTATAAATTCATACCAAACTTTACGAAGGATCCAGCTCCAAAGGAGCATGTCCTATTTAAAATGCCGACATGTTGAATTAGCACTAAAAGCCCCCTTTAGGGTATCCGATTACTCGTGCTATGGCTGTGTCAAGATGGAGATTATGTTAGAGTACCATTTTTTACGATGGGAAAATGGGCAGAACGGACAATTTATGTATTTTGGATTTTGTTTCTTATGTATTATAAAGTGCTAAAAAAGGTAAACTTTTCATGGTAACCCAAGACTGACAACAAACATGTTATCTCATGTCTCTGTGTGATAAAATACCTGATTATAAATCATTAATTGTATTATAAGGATGCTTGTTTCAGTCCTCCTTGGGACTCTTGAATTCATTCAAGGATCAATGTTGCATCTTTGTTGAAAAGATATAAACTTTCTGACACTTGTGAACTCCGATTCACAACATAATATATACAGCAACAACAAAAACAAACTCCACATGCATTATTATAGACAAAGTACAGAAATATATAGCAGCAATTTTAACACTGATCCATTCTAGAATCACAGCTCTCTAGATAGCGAATATTTCCACTTCTTGCTTCGTATTTCCTATCGAGATCAAGTTCATTCGCGTGATCCGTTTCAAAGCTATCTTTCAGGACAAATTATGCTCTGTGCTATTTCTTCGTTTTCAAACAACCACTGACAAACTAAAATCTACTGAACAATGTGTTAAAAAGTGTGGCACTATGAACTGGCCCTGGTAAACTATGGCGAATACGTTGGACATGTCTTAACGAGACTTTGGTATATCATCTGACTTAATGGACAGTTTCAAAACTTGTCCAGCTCTTCCACATTGTTCCAACTCCCAGCTAGACTTGAAAAGATATAAAATTCTTCACATAATATTATAAATCAGTGTGATGTATGAAAATATAGCTTAATGTAGTGATTTCAAAACAACATTAAGGGTGCAAGCACAAGAAAAAAATTAAACTTGAGAATTTGACACTCAGAAATATGAAGTAATGGACATGTATTAAAATAATTACTTTTCCCAAATTATATGTGGAATTTCTAAAAGTATGTTTATTAGATTCTGTTCAGCCATTTATAGACTAATTAAGGTACACCAGCTGTCATAAAGTTGAAGGAAATGTGACTAGGGTAACGTTTGATTATTTGTACAACAACTGGTACATGCCAATATACAAGGAAGTTAAGTGACATTGAACTTAATTAAAAGATATCAACATAAGTAAATTGATCATGGGGGATAACATTTTACAATATTTCAAGTGAACACAGACAATTATGACCCTCACAAATCAACTAAAGGTACCAATGGATCCTATATCATCATGCAAATGTGAAGGTCAGATCACTACAACATTTTAAACAGGAATGAACATTTACATATGTGGGACATGTACCATGTACTTATTAGAATCAACTGCACAAACGTAATTCAAATTGTCTGTTTGGACAGATTTCTACTGTATCTGTAAAGTGCCACTCAAATATTATTAACTGGAAGAATTCATTGGAATGTGATATTAGCTGATGTTAGGCTACTGAACCCAAGTACAAACATTAAAATATTTTACCTTACATAAGCAAATTCATGATGGAAATAACATTCTGGATTATTTTAAATTACTACAGCCAAATATGTGCCTAAAAGTTCAGCTGTAGGTACAATGGGCAGTTGTCCAAGGCCTCATCCTTCATGGGGCATCGTATTGCCCATACGGCACTGATGAGATCCTGCATGATGTGAAATTGGATCCCAAACATTCTAGATTATATGGATATTTGCTCATGTGAACTATGTAACCACGTCAAGAGCAATTTTGCAAAGTTAATTTCAAAAATCTCTTCCAAGTTTCTAGTATAATGTTTAGAGTGTCCGTTAACAATTATAATTAGTATTAACTATTTAATTTTAATTGTTTGTTGGCTTTTCTCATTCATTATATTGTATGTATATCCGTATTTCTGATTGACCCAAGTCCAGAATCAAATTAATGGTATACCTGACCAGTGACATTTATTTTGTAGACAACATAATATAAACCTAATATTTCTCTATGAATAGTGATTAAATAGTCAGATCATTATTAATGGGGGATAACATGTTTACTTCTGTGTGAATATATGATGCAATATTTTCTCTTAGAAATTTCTAAACTTGTTCACAACTTTTAATGTTTTAGAAAGGATACTGGCCGAAATCACTCGTTCTATTTGTGTGCCTTAGCTTTTAATATTGATGTTGTTTACTAAAACAATGACTAATTCCTGCATTGAGAAACGTAGTGGAATCAATCATATTGTTTTATTCAGTTTTTGTGGACTTGTTTATTGAAATTGTTCACTGGAATTACAAAGTGCTCATGAATACTTCTTGGACTAGATTATTCATTTGGAATTATGTAAGAGATATTTTGGGCTATAATATTGTGGTATATTAATTGACTGTTACCACATCGCCACATCCCAGGTCACAGGCACATTAGCACATTTGAGGCTACCGGCATATCAGTACATTCACTTTGTAATATAACATTTAGAACTTTTTGGGATTTAATTCATAATTCTGTAAGTTTTTTAATTTTTACTTCGTATTCATGGGAAATAATTTATTTCAATTTTTTAAAATCTGTTAGTTTGCGTTTTTTTTTTTTTTGTTACTTAGTTTTAGAACATAGTGGCAACATTATATTTTAATTAATAATACATCAAGCACAATGGTTTGCTAGAATATTATATCAGCTTAGGCCACGACGCCTCACTTTGTCAATTGTGTCTTAACCACAATGTACAATTGTAAAAAAAAAATGCACTTTGCGTTAGGAGGCAGGGTACAGTTTCGTATTTTGGCCCCTGGCAAATTTCTTAACTTAAGGCTATGGAGTGACTGTTTCAGCAATTATTGTCTACTAATTAAATATATGGATATATTTGTGAGCTAGGTGTTTCGGGCTTGTGTTGTTCTTGAAATTGATGTCAGGCATGTACACCTTCCATAGTTACTCTGCAATATGTTAATAGTGAAATACCAATAGTTGTCTACGAAGAAGAGCTAGCCTCTCGTAACAGTAAACATGTGGGTTTGGGACAAGGAGCATATCTCAAAAACAGCTTGGATGACAACTATTTTCAACTGCATCAGCCTGTTTAGTACACAATGTTTGGCAGAATTGTAATCTAGGAAAAGGGCTTGTGTTTGCACTGTGAGTACCACATGGTGTCAAAAATGACCTTCGGACATGAAAATTGCAGGTATAAATTTGGGGTTGGGGTGCATAAACTTCTTCTGCTATGAACTGCCACTGACTTCTCTGGTCAAGTGGATAATATTTTTATGCTTTGTTTTAATATAGGTATCTCAAAATATGGGCATTCTTGACCTCACTTGTGTATTTGATTTTTTATGATTTTTTGTACTAGGTCACTGATTGCGGCATTAAATTTGTACATATATACTGGCCCCTGCCCCCTTAGGTTTATTTAATTTTGCTGTTTTCCTATATCCTATGTTTATAGACTTGTTTTAACACTTTTCATTGTCTGACAGTTTAAACGGGTTTGGTTTGAGCAGACCATACTGCATTTTTCATCGCCATACGTTCATAAAGTACCATATAATTATGTTTATACAATCATTGAAAACCATTCAAGCAGACATGTGCTACTCATATAACCACCCTATCATAAACAAAAAAATGTTAGGACCCATAATAAACAGTATAAAAGGCACAAGACCAACTAGATTTATATTTTCATGTTTTAAAGAAAGGCCTTATTCTGACTATGAAAGATTTTTTCTCTGACAAAATTTTAAAAATATCCACCATCTCAACTTATAAAAGTGTAGACACACTCACTTGCTGATGAGTATCAACCCCACAGACTATATGCATGTGCATTTTTACATCAATTATAAATTTTCATTTGTTTTTAAATTCACTTGTGTTTTTAATTTATATTTCTTCAATTTTTATTTCTAATTTTCTACTTTTAAAGTAAATTATAAACAATAATTGGAAAGTTCATGTCTCTATCTTTAGTGATAATTTAGGATATCAATTTAAATTTTATGGGTATAATACCGATAGGAATCCGATCACAATTAGTTTTCCTACACAGACTCTACATTTGTTTCTCAGTACCGAACACGTGTCCAAATCCTAACAAAACAATGTGCAGTGGGTCACAAAGTTCGCTTCCGTACTAACTGTGTAATGTCGCCAAAATACACGCAAACAACCACTTCAAAATGCTCACATTCTAAAAAAAATAAAATAAACCATTACATTGAAATCAATAACACGAATGACTAAATCTCTTATATGAGAAGAAAATTGGCCTAAAAACAAACTGGGGCAACATTTGTGTGTACTGAATGGTAAGTAATATTTATGATCCGAGTCCAATATTCTTGTATACTCCTCTACTACACCACATAAATAACTTTTATCCGCATATCTTACGCTGTGTTGCACATGAACTTGGACACAAGGTACTAATAGTATGAAAAAATGGGAACCAGCCTTGATATAGGAGAACATAAAATAGAGTATATATGGGTTTGGCTGGCCATGATTGCTGTAAATTTTGTTTTAGGAAAAATAATCTTTTGAGAGTTTATCCTAGCTCTAAGTGAGAAATAAACAATAGAAACATTTTTTTATTGGTAGAATACCAGTCATATAACAGTCTTGAGCTTTGAACACTCATTACTAAAATTAGCACCCGACTTTCTGGTGCGGAATTGAAAGCAGGATCGTTTTAAGGCATAGGCACGTGCCTAGCCCCCCCCCCTCTCCGCAGCGGCCCAAAAACAAAATTTTGGTGTTGGTTGTGTTAGCAGTTTAGTGTTTGTGCCTATAGCCCCCAAACTTCTTTAAACGGCTCTGAATTAAAGCACATGTTTCAAACACATGCGAGTCCAGAAAATGCTGCAGATCATGTCATTTCATCTACACAAAAGCTGACAACCGGGGTTCATCTTTACTGATAAATATAGGTTTGATCATGGGCACTCAAAAATTTTAAGTTATTGAATTTTTAATATCGTGGTGTTTGCATAGGTTTTCTATGGGAGCTGAATTGAGTCCTAGATCAATCCTCTTGTGTGCCTGATGGGCTGGGTCTGGGTGGGTTTGCATCATCGACATCATCATCATCTCTCTCTCTCTCTCTCTCTCTCTCTCTCTCTCTCTCTCTCTCTCTCTCTCTCTCTCTCTCTCTCTCTCTCTCTCTCTCTCTCTCCTTGTACATTTTTGTCCCACCCATCTGTCCACACACATTATTTCTGTGTCCAAATATCGATTAAGATTCGCTATGGAACTACATTTCTGATAATAACACAAGGATTAAATAAATCTTCTCATTGTCGTCGTATATGCTCGTCGCTTGTCGGTTTTAACGACGACGGACTATTCCCACGCTTTCTATGCATGAAAAGTGGTTTGTTAGCCCCTCGCCGGACACTTGAAGACCGGTCCAGCATTGGTCTTGTTGGTTTAGCTCGTCTGCTTGAAAGCCTGACCACGTGACTGGTGCACGCGGGCAATACTCCTAAGCAGATTTTCTCGCGTCTCTGTTTACTTTGGAATACCACTTGAGAGTGGACTTGACACGCATAAAGGAACCGTAAAATACACTGCAAATAAACTCCTCTTACGGAATTAAAGTTGGATTTAAATAAATGAATTTAGATCTCGTAATGGATATTCCAAATGGTTGATAAGGATAACATTCACTGAAGTGCTTATCCGGTTAACTGACGATGTTTAGATACGAATATTAATAGTTTCTACAAATGAAACCTATTCTGAAAGAATAAAAACAATCCTTTTCTCACTGAGTGGATACCAAATAAGTAGCTACTACCGGAGGCTGCTTAAGTTTATTGATTCGACAAGAAGTATAATTGGCAAAGATAAGAACCCGCGCCAGCTGCAACGTGAAGTACGTTAGGTGACCCAACAATGTTTTACAGCAGAAAAAGTTTGTATTTAAAAGAATGGAGCATTTTGATGGAATTTGTGATTTTAATCTGTGCATCGAACAGTTAAATAAGTCTCTGTGTCTTCCAATACAGCCGTTTCCCTCCGCGATGAACATAATATATAAGTGGTGCTGACCAGTGCCGGATTAGGCTAGTGCGAGGTCTGTTGCATATGTAATAAAGGGGCAATATATATATATATATATATATATATATATATATATATATATATATATATATATATATATATATATATATATATATATATATATATATATAAACAAGTTTTTATTTTAATTTGCATAGTAAAGTCATTGTGATTCTTCATTTGCTATACAATCAGTTAATACGAAGAATATATATGACATTTCAGTAATAGTTATATATAGGTAATTGATAGCTTGAAAGCATTTGGCGCGGGGCCCTAGAAAGTGCGGGGCCCGTAGTATATGCTACTTTTGCTGCCAGGATAATCCGGTACTGGTCCTAACATTGCGTCCGAGTAGCATTCCAGTCACAAGGGGCGGGTGGAATAAAAAATCAAGACATTTAAAAACCGTAAATCAGTGCTACTAGCACTTGGATATAAAAACTTTATGGATCAGACTCGGGAGTATAGACCGGAAAAGCAAGTGGCTAGCTGCCGGGATTGTAGACGGAGAAAGCAAGTGACTAGCTGCCGTGATTGTAGATGGAGAAAGCAAGTGGCTAGCTGCCTGGAATGTAGGCGAAAGAAAGTGACTAGCTGCCGTGATTGTAGACTAGTAAGCACGTGGCTAGCTGCTGGGAGTGTAGAAGGGGAAAGCAAGTGGCTAGCCGTGCTGAGACTTTCATTATAAATTTTGTTTAATAAATAATTTTTGCAATTTTATAAAATTAACTGAATAGACGTTTCTTGAATCTGATCAATCGTTTCTAAGATCTATATATGAAGAATTAAAACTTCAACTGGTAACTAGTTGCTACGTATTTTATATCCACTCATTGAGAAATGAAATGTTTGAATTCTAATATAAAGGCCGTGTATATAAATGGACGCCCTGTAAAAATTGTCAAAACAAAAAACTCGGTTACATGAAGCAACGAACTGTTTCGCACAGTTTCGCTGCTGGTGACTCTTAAGGATAACATATTATCAGAGTTGGTTACGATTGATCATAGAGGACCTACTTGACGCAGCGTAAGTGATTCCATCAGTTGTAGTGAGGTTATCATTTTGATATCCGGTCTTACCCTGACATTATTATGTCAGCAGTTTATTCTCTGGGCCTGGAACTTGTTGAAACTACCGGGAGAAAGAGACTTCCTTTTCTAGAACAGATCGTTATTATTACTCGACCCCTCGATGACTCTGTTGAATTATGTACACAGGCAGCGGATCAACCCGACAAATGTGTAGTACAGTGTGTGGTACACATATTTCGCCATCTGGTTGTTTAAAAAAAAAACAAGAAGAAAATGTCCCTTTGTCTCAATGTATGTATGTATGTATGTATGTATGTATGTATGTATGTATGTATGTATGTATGTATGTATGTATGTATGTATGTAGGTAGGTAGGTAGGTAGGTAGGTAGGTAGGTAGGTAGGTAGGTAGGTAGGTAGGTAGGTAGGTAGGTAGGTAGGTAGGTAGGTAGGTATGATGGTCATACGGTGTAATAGAGTTGTGGAGTGAATATGTTTCATATGCTATCGGATAACGTTTAAACTATCTGAATTAGCCCTGTAAAAATATGAAAGAAACAAATGTTTGCACACAGTAAGTAAATGAATTGCTCACTTTGCGCGCGTTGTATGATAGAAAACGCAACAATCCATCTATAAAGACCAGTTCTTGCTGCATCAAGGACTCATCCGTGTTTCATGCACTGATTTACATTTCTATTAAATTTTATTTTCAGTGTATTTCCTGTTGGACAAATAAAAATTTATTTACACCAATACACTTGCCTTTATAATCTTTTAACCCATCAATTTGAACCATCTCAGATATAGTGCTCTTTGATCAGTTGACAAACAGATCGAGACACCCTGGTCTCTATAACCCTTTAAGCCCAAACTAAACAATATCTGAGATAATACTCTCAGATAGATACACAGATGGTTGGATAATCACACAGACAGACAGAGAGACCGATTTATATAGGTCTATTACGTAGCTATATTCTACGGCGTTCATCGACTTTTGAGGAGTAAGCTTGTTGCCAAGAGTCGTCGGTTTGACCATCCGTTGGGGTTTTTCTTTTTCTTTTTGTATACAACAGAATAGTAACATATGTGTCTCGAGTAAACAAGAAATAAAACTATCGTTTTCCTTATTATGATGGGTCTTTAAGTTTAATACGGGAACTTCAACAACATGAAAATTGGATAAATGTATTCACTTCCTTTTATAGCAATGTAAATTCTAAATGTAAGATAGAGGGTGTATATATATATATATATATATATATATATATATATATATATATATATATATATATATATATATATATATATATATATATATATATATAAGATAGACCTTATGTAAGTCCAAGATATAGTGTAAGTGTAAGATATAGTGAATGTGTAAGATACAGTATCTAATTTTAAAATATATAGTGTATCTAAGCATAGAATAGTGTATTTAAGTGAATTTATTATTTGAATCAATTTTTTAAAACGAAGACTTTTTAAACTTGAGAAGAACCGTTACTCCTAGCGATGATCAATGAATTAGGCCGATAAGCCAATTTTTCTATTGAAATGGGGATCACCGAATAATTATTCAAGGAATTATACGTGCCCGTGTTGAAACCACCTAATGAAATAGAAAAAGTTACCTTTTTTCAGAAGAAAAAACTAGAGGGAGACGAATACATTCTCTCTCTCTCTCTCTCTCTCTCTCTCTCTCTCTCTCTCTCTCTCTCTCTCTCTCTCTCTCTCTCTCTCTCTCTCTCTCTCTCTCTCTCTCTCTCTCTAAACCTATAACTCTAAACCTATAAACCTATTTTAACAGCTAGTTTCGGATTACGCTGTAAAAAAAAAAACAACAGCTTTGTTTACATTAAAGAATACCTTACTTACTTAAATAGCAACACATTGCAATCTGAATAAAAACATGGGTTCTTTTTGTCTGCCCGAGTCCAAGTGGTGTCCATGCTAACGACATCTTTTGCCTGTACCATACATTTTTTTTTTCTTCTTGGAACGAACAGCAAATGTTCTGCACGTTTCACTTATCTGTTAACGCTTGACCCGTCCTATGACACGTGCCCAGAGATCTTATACGTACCAGCAGCTGTTGTTGCGCGCGCCGACCTCAAGTAAACACGGTTTAGCGCGGTCTTTATTGTTTATAAAAACAAAAAAGAAAAAAGAAAAAAAAAGAAAAAAAAAGAAAACAAAAACAAAAAACCCCACCGCAATCAGACCATGGCAATTTTCACAAGAACAACTCTCATGAGCTTAAGTTTGGAATGATAACGACTATCATCAATACCCTATATAACACAAAATAATTAATTCGCCAGCCATTCGTTTTTTAAAGCTTCTTTAACATTAGAAACGAACAATTTGTGATCGAAAATATCGAAATTCTCAGGCATAAAAGACATAATTGGTTAATATATCAATTGCATTTGTTCTCTTTTTTTATCCCAGGTTCAATTTTTTTAATATAGGTGACATGATGTAGCTTTTTACCCTCTTACTATCAACGAAACATTGCAGGTAAAATTCATGACCAGCAAGTTCTTTTAGTATATTTAGTGAAGTAGGAACCAAATTATAGTCAGCTGATAAGGTGAACTTTATAATCAGAGAATGGTAAAAAGTCGGATTATACAGAAAATTATCATACAATTTTGTTTAAATGGAGTTTTGGAATATGGTAACAGTGACATTTAGATAATCTCTGATAAATCGAGGGTATCTGCCCGTATTTACATATTGGACCAGGAAAATGAAATAGACTTCACTTTACCCCACTAGAAAAAAAAAATAAAGCAAAAATCCCCAAACAAAACAATAACTATTTTCTGCAATGTCCTGGAAGAATTATCTCAGTGTATGAAAATGTCAATGTTCTTTACTAGTAAGAATATAAAAATATACTGGCCAATAAGATAAGAACAACTGCAATTTGCACAGACCATTATGTAGTTTGTTAGGATTAATCCTTAGAACAAGCTTCGTAGACCCTAATCTGCGGGCGGATTATGCTACGGCAGATTAAAATCTTTCTTTTTGGAGTTTTGACTCGACTTATAAGCGAGTAGGATACTTGCCAGCATCTAGTGAATGCCCGATAAATTTCATCGAGTGGGTAAAAAACTGTATTTTCAAAAGATGAAGAACATTCTTATTTTACTCGG